>CAUYQG010129512.1:0-26260 GCA_963574415.1 Tarsius wallacei
GCCTGTAGTTCCAGCTACTTGGAAGGCTGAGGCGGAAGGATCACCAGAGCCCAGCAGGTCGAGGCTGTGGTGGCCGGGAGCGGCCACTGCACTCCAGTCTGGGCGACAGAGTGAGACTCCAACTCAAAAAAAAAAAAAAAAGATATCTTCCCAAAGGAATACAGTTAGAAAGTTGCAGAGTTGGGCTTCAAATCCAGGGAATCTGCTATTAAAATCCACTTTCTATATATGCTGTGTTCTAAAAGTGCAGGGAATCTGACTGATTTGGTATTTACCAAGGAATGGTTTATTTTTGTTGTCACTTAAGATATGTCCTTGGTGTCTTGAGCTAAGTGACACAGTATCCCATAATTGTAGTATTGTTAGGCCAGCCCTTCTAAAAGCCAGTAACTATCTTTGTTTAAAATGTCATTTGCTGAACATTTCTTCATATGTACCATAAGAAAGTGACTGACAGTGGTGGGAAACTATGGGGAAGGGAGGGGAAGGGAGATGGGATTAATGGTAGTAAATATCTGTCTGGGGACAGGGAGACACCTCTTATCAACAAGGGTGCCTGAATGAAGCATAATTGTATATACCTAACCCTTAACTGTACCCCACAATATCATAATAAAAAATATTGAAAAAAAATAAAAATAAATGTCATTTGCTTGCTATGTTAGCCGAAGTTGAGTGGCTTATTGGGTTGATTGTCCAAAAAAGAAAACTTCCCTCCTGCCTTTGCAAGTATGAAAAAGGTAGCTACTCCACAGCTGGCTGATTATTTTCAAGTGCCCAAAATCTTGCTACAAATCAATAAAGAAATCTTCTTAAGAAACCTCCATTGTTGGATCACTTCTTATCATTGACATCTGACATACTTCTTAACTGCTCAGAGAACTGGTGCCTTCTTTTTACAGATGCGATTAATAATACATGCTCTCTTGCTTAGCTGCCTTGTTGGATCATGCACAATAAAAGTTTTAAAGTGCCTTGTAAGCTGTAAATATTTCAG
Source organism: Tarsius wallacei (assembly GCA_963574415.1). Lineage (NCBI taxonomy): Eukaryota > Metazoa > Chordata > Mammalia > Primates > Tarsiidae > Tarsius > Tarsius wallacei. Next base: position 998 of record CAUYQG010129512.1, read on the forward strand.
TGAGACAATCTAAAAATATTTTAATAACAAGAAATATGCTATGGTCTTGTTTCTGCTTTTTTCACTTGTATGTATTTAGCAACTTTATGTGTTCAGCCAACAGTCATTGCATTTTTGCCACCTACCTGATGAGTGCCAAGAAACAGAAGAAGCACAATGGAAGACAATGTTTTCCCATTCTGGAGCGTGATTCCTGCAAGGACAATAGTGTGATGGGTGCTACCAAGGTCTAGGTTGGGGTTTCTCAAGGACAGCCTTCCTGGCCTTTGGGACGGATCATTCTTAGTTGGGTGGGCCACCCTGGGCATCCATCATAAGATGTTCACCAACATCCCTGGCCTTTACCCACTGAATGTCAGTGGCAGTCTCCTCCCACACTGTGAAAACAAAAATGTCTCTAGATACTGCCAGATGGTCCCTGGGAAAAGGAGTAACACCACACGGTTGAGAACCACCGTGCTAAGTGAAGGTGTCTTCACAAGCTTCCTGTAAGAGAAGTGATCTCAGCCAACAGCCAACTGGCGGGAACAGGTGAAGGGAAGAACACACACACAAGTCCCACGGGAAGTCTCCTGAGAGTCAAACACTAGGAATGGTCCTGATTTTCTTCTGCATCTGGCAGTTACCGACTCTGGAATGATCATTAAACTGCATTTTACTATTTGCATTTGAATGTTTATCTAGACTTTTTGTACTAAAAAGTAACAATGGGTCTTGCATCGAGTGAAATTTTGTATGGGGTGAAATCTTTCAAATATAATCTTTTCCATTTAGTATATTTACAAAAGAAGAGTTTTACAAACTGAGAAAGTCAATGAAGGTAGGGAAGATGACTCTGATTCCCCAACGATTTAAACAGTTGGGGTTTCTTCAGAAGTCAGAATAAGTGATGATTTTGCATGCGTGAGTGAAATGAGTGCTTATTATGATGACAGAGATGTGACAATTTTGATGTTTAAAAATTCTTATGAAATAAAGTGTGAATATTGGAAGTGCTGTTTCTCCTCCCATACTAAAAATAGGGCAGACTTTTCCAGAATGAGCTAGCCTAAAGACTTAGGACTATGTTTAAGCATGTGTGTTCTTTTCAATAATTGGCAGTGGAGATCGAGATTTCTGGAGCTGGATTGTATCACGAGACTGGTCTGAAGTTGTACTTAGAAACACATCAAATAAAGCTTGCAGAGAAGCTACTAAATACGTTGTTTGATGTGAGTTCAAAAAACGACACAGTGGCACTGTCTGGACTTTACTTTTGGCTTCCAGTCCATTTCTACTACACACCCAGGGTCTAGTCCATTTTCCAGGATCCCTTGTTTCACTTGATTCAATGGAAAGTGATTGTTTTACATGGGGCTAATCAAACTCAGGACAGAGTGCTTAAGGGATACATCTAACTTTTGATTTCTTACCATATCCAGTGGGATATCTGCTTTTTAAGATTGATGCCTGCTCTCTCTTGAATGGTCTCTTTATCTTAGATCTTATTTATTCATCTTATGAAATATTACATGCTTATTTGTCCTGAGGTGACAAGGTTTCTGGCTTGACAATTGAAAGACTTGAGTCAGTAATTCAACAAGCTTAAATCTTTTAAAATTTAACTCAATATTATGATCATTTCCTCTTATGTATTTCTGGTTGGGGGAAACTTGATATAGGATATAAATCTCATATTTATTTTGTTTCCATCTGTCTTACCTTTTGCTGACTTTGTACATGAAGTTAAATGACGCAGCAATTCTCAAAATCTTAAACTCATGTTAGAAGTGTTTCAAGTGGGTTTCTTTCCCTCTTGAGATATGTTAACACCAAGGAATTGAAAACTCATATTTTCTTGTGTCAATTTGTTTTAAGTTTGATAAGCATTTGTTGGAATCTACTTTGGTATCTTCAATTTTGTGGTTTTATATCTGCCTCTAGGGTGATAAACAAAACCGTTCTAATTTCCCTATTATATGATGATGTATAGTAAAGCAAACATAAGCACTTTTGAATTGTTTTCCATTTTATTTCATTGCTAGGAATTTAATAATAATGGATAAAAAGACTCAACCTTGAGCAGCCATTCACCATTTGCCTTGCTAGACTCTTTGAGCTATGGCTGTCTCCATGTTTCCTGGTTTTGGCCACCTCCTTCACTTTGGGGAGGTGGATCTTCTCTCCCCCTCTCGCTCTCTCCATTTACTTTTAAACAAACTATGTTTTCGAATCTAAAAAAAGTAATACGAATAATATTTTGAAAATATTGAACAGATGTCTAATTTTTTCCTTATTCCTCCCACTCGGTTTTAACTATGAATGGGTGGTGTAGGCTTGGGGGACTCCGACCTCTCAGTGATAGCTTTTGGGTCATCTACCTGGACCAGAGAAACCTGGACCAGAAACGTTTGCCGGTGATGAAGAGAATCTCAAATGGATGGGAGAGGAAGGAGGTGATAGACATCAGTAAAGGCCTCAGGATCAATTGCAGCAGTGGAGATTGTAGTTCGTGTCACTAACCCTCATCATTCTAAATTTTTCTCTGGATACCATGGGCAACTACCATCCTGAAGAAAGCATGACAGGATGATGAGATGCAAGTCCGTTAAGGGGGCACGGGTGGACCCCAGGGGCTGCTGTTAACGCCCACCCGGATCTCACAACTTTTCTCACCTCACCTTCCTCAGCACTGGCGTGCTTCTGACTCCAGTGACTCGCGTCTGCACGCTTCTTTGAAGGACTGACACTGAGAAATAGAGGCTACTTACTGCAATGCCTGGAGCAAATTATTATTCGATGAATGTTCGCTATCATACTCTTGTTCTCCCTCAAAAATAATCTTAAGTCTCACCAGAAAGAAAATAATTTGAACAGACCTTATGCCTTTCATGTGTTCTTGCATGAACACATGAAGATCTCTCTCTATATTAGTGTTTCCTTTTCTAGAAAGTCTGGACCAACAGAGAACTTTAAATGGGAGTCGGGAGGCCTGCGTCCTGTCTCTGCCCTCTGTGGTATGGGTATTCCATATCTGCAAAATAAGGAGTAGCCTGAAACAGATCCGAGGTTTCAGCTAACATACCATCTCCCTAGAGACCTCTGTCTCAGTTTTCTGTCTACCATGAAGACGTTTTCTCACACTATAGTCTGCTCTTCCCTTCATTGTATGCATTCCATCTGTACTTATTTTCTTGTGTGTCTGTCTCCCCGCAGTTACCCTATAATTTTGACAAGAGCACGGTTCACATCTGCCTTTCTTTTCTTCATCTTCAGTGCCTAGTCTGGTGACTGGATTTAGAGATTCATAGAAAGAATAAATGAAATAGCTTAAGGTTGAAAACTGCTTCACCTATCCATTGTGGCTACACTGGGAATCGATCATATTATTAGGTTCGCAGATTCTGTAAGTCAGCGATTTGGAGGGAGCACAGCGATGAAAGCTGGGAAGACTTTCCTTGTCTTTCCTCCATGAAGCTGGGGAGACTCACAGACTGATTTGGAATCGTCTGGAGACAGCTTGACTCACATGTCTGGCAGGTGGTGTGAACTGGTGGCTGGGACTTAGCAAGAAGCCTTAAATGTGGCCTCTTCCTGAGGCCTTTCCAAGTAGGTGGGTGAGTTTGGGCTGCCTCACAGCTTGACAGCTGGTTTCCAAGGGAAAAAGTTGTGAGAGAAAAATGCGAAAATGCAGGACACTTTATCACATCACCTCGAAAGTCGCATAGCTTCTCTTCCATTTTATTCTCTTGGTTGACGAGGTGCAAATCTTTCCTTAGGTTCAAGAGCAGGGATGCAGATCTTGCCACTAGATGGGAGAGTCAAAGTTATGTTGTAATAACCTGAGATGGCCGAAGCTAATGGACCCATCTTTAGAAAATGCAGTGGTCCACAGTTACATATACAGCACAATCCAATTGTTCCCGATTCTAAACTTTCATGAGCATAAAAAACAAAAATCTGGGTAAGAGAGAGTCCTTTTTTCTGTCCCAGGATTCTGTAAACCTCAAACCTACACATATATTCTAGAGAAGTCTTTTCTGAAAGAGAACACTACCTTTGCAACATATGTATCCTGGAATACACGGCTCTGTGTTATTGCAACTACCTACCTTCTATGTGGTTTGAGGCTGTGTTAAAACAAAGTCAAATGTCAAAGATCTCTAACTATTAGTGAACATTACTCTCTAGGGGAATTGGTTGCATTTTTTATTCTTAAAAAGGCCCTAGCACTTCCCTTTCTCTTGAGTTGTGCTTTTTGTAGTGACCACACTGGTTTGGACTCTGAGGTTTGCTTGAGAGTTGCTTGATCTCATCATCTTCCCCTCCTTTCCTTCTCTTCATGAAGTTCAATCGCAGGTTCAACCTTAAGTGTTTGTGCTTGGTTTCAAATGATACCATGGACTACTTGTTGTTTGCAGTGTTAAGAACACAGTTGTTATTATTGTTGTTTTTTCTAGAATCAAAGCAGACTCTGTAAGATTCCATTTCTTTGTTTTCTGTGTATACAATCGTGGAAAATGGTATTTATTATTCATGACATCGTTCAATATATTTAAGAAAACAAAGAAAATCTATTTTCCCTAGACATCAGAAAAAATACTACTGGTTCAACAAATGAGTTAACTGAGGGTTTTATATTTTAATGAACTTAGTAATACTTTTCAAAATGGTTGAAAATGAAGGTTACAATTATCCTGAGTGCAAACAGTAACCAGAAAATGTTGTCATTCCAATCCTGCATTCTTTCAGTCCTTGAATTAATGTTTTACTGAGATATATCACTGAATAGTTTATAGATGTCAAGTGATATATGGATCATGTTTCCAAGACTTTGCAAAACATAAGATAGACTTGCAGTCAGCTGAGAAAACACTTGCTTTTCTAGCAGTAGTTATGGATTTGTCCTGTATTGACTCATCCCTGATCTTCTGTGACTGGCTTCTCTCTCTCTCTCTCTCTCTCTCTCTCTCAAATATTTAACTTTCCCTTTCTTTTACTTGTCTTTGCGAGTTTCACTAACCCCGAGGGAAAGAGAAAACATCGCTAGCCAATTACGTTACCAAACTTTGAAAGGTCAGAAATGGACAGACTATCTGAGGGAGAGTGTAAAAGCCATTAGCAGCCTGATAACTCATTTGGTGGCTAACAATCCGAGAGGAATACCAAATGCCCCCCCCATTAGTCCCCTAGAAGTAAAGGCTCTTAATGAGAAAGGAATAATGTTATCAATTTCTTCCATTCTCATTAAACGCCAAAGGCTGTAATCTAGAGGCCTCTTTGGTTTTTATGCACAGCCAGTATGAAAGAAACGAGCCTATAAAAAGGAACAAAGTAGAAAAATTAAATTAAAATAAAGCATCGGGGTGGCTTATTCATGCAAGTTTATGTATGATTCCCGAATCATAAAAGCACAAGATGAAAACCTCACTCTAACTTTCCTTCCCACTGCTTGTCCCAGGAGAGACAACAGGGAGGGGTGGCAGCAGTTTTGTCCTCAAAGCACTTTTGACCTTGGTCGCCACTTTTGCTTTGACTCTTTCTCTCTGCTTGAATGCCCTCCCTTGTTCTCTCTGCATATATGAAAGCCTACTTACTTTTCAAGACCTGGTTTAAGTCTTTTTATATTCTTTTGACAGTCACACAAAGCCATCTTCCCTTCATCTATAACCTTTCTCATCTTACTGGCCATATTGTTTGTTTGGCATCTAGTATACAGGCAGCACATTTAAGACGAGTATCAATATAAGGGTCACAGACCCCCTATGTATTCATTTATTACTCATTTTTCCATTTGTTCATTGAAGAAGCATTCCTAGGGTATTTATTTCATACCAGACTGTCCAGGTGACAAAGACACAGGGATGAATTAAAGTCTATTTATAATTGAGTAGGGCATGGGAAGACGCAGAGTCAGACAAAAATGTAAGCAGGTCGTGTTGCATGCACCAAGGAGGAGGGGTCGATATCCTTGGGAAGAGAGAGACCTGGGAGGAGGGCCTCCACGGAGCCAGAGGAGATGTTCACTAGGTGGTAGAAAACAGAAAGAGGGGATGAGGAAGAGGTAATGGCAGGGAAAGTCACTGCTGAAAGATGGTTAGAACTAAACTAATGGAGATGTGGACACAAGAGTAGCTATGATAAATCATGAGAAAGTAAAATCTACAGGATTTTTTACTTCTTGAGAACAGATAGTTCATCTTATTCTCTTTTTTTTTTTTTTGAGTTGGAGTCTCACTCCGTCACCCAGACCGGAGTGCATTGGCACGCTCCTGGCCACCGCAGCCTTGACCCGCTGGGTTCTGGGGATCCTCCCGCGTCAGCCTTCCAAGTAACTGGAATACAGGCATGAGCTACCATGCCCAGCTAATTTTTCATTTTATTGTACAGATGAGGTCTCGCCAAGTTGCCCGGGTTGGTCTCAAACCCAGCGGCTCAGTCAATCCACTCGTCTCAGCCTCCCAAAGCGTGGGATTACAGGCTGAACCACCGAGCCTGGCCAGTGCGTCTTATTCTATGTATGCTGCACAGCCTTCACCACTTACTAAAGAGTGTTGTTAATACATGCTAAATAGAATTGAATTTTATACTGGTGTAAGAAAAGGATTGCATAATTTCTCATGTACTCAGTAAATTAAAAACAGCTTTTAGTCTACATTGGAGATTGTAGGCTGCATGCATTTTTGCAGTGGAGTTGAAAATCTACAGAATTTTCATATGGTGGACTATTCCAGGACACAAACTGCTTCACTGTTAAAGTTTCATAAGTGAAATTTATTTCAGACTCTGGACTGACATATGACAGAGCTATTTTATACTAAATGTGTTTTTGTAGGTTGGTATTTGATTCAAATAGAGTCTCACACTAGTATATTTGTATCAGTTATTCCTGAGCATCATGGATTGATAACATGCTGTTTCTTCCTGGACTAGGTGACTAAGTCTTTGAAAGAGAATAAAATTCCCAGAATAATGGAAAGATTGATCTCTGCACTCATGGAAATACTCCTTGACACTGGTAGAAAAAGAAAGGTCAGAAGCCATTATGACTTCCTCCCATTTCCTCCAACTTTAAGGTAATTTTTACAACGAGTGTGGTACTAAATAGTTACTATAGTACTAACTATATATCAAAGTGTACCTCAATATTTTTTTTGGAACAGCAAAGAGGCTTGTAGTAAATATATAAAGAAATCCATTGCACGTGTTGTTTTAAAATGCATGATTGAAAATATTTTGAATGTCTCTGTAAATCCATAAGGGGCCTTCTTTTTCCATTTGGTAATGAGGCCTGGCCACTGAAACTTGCAACCTCAAGCCATGATGAAGCGGTATGGTAGATCTTACAAACAGCACTTTTGCAGTGTGGCTTAATAGCTCCTCTCATCAAAAGGTAGAGTTTATTTGCCTGCCTGCTGACAATTAGAGTGCTGTACATCTGGGGGTGAGACAAATGATCTCTGGTAAAGCCATCTTAGACCAGTCAGGCCCCAGCCCACATGCCAGCTCACCACAGCCTCAGGAGCAAGCCAGACGAGTTTGGCCCAGAGCAGCAGAATTATTCAGCCAACCACAGACTTGTGAGCGTAAAAAAAGTCTGTGGTTGCACACCACAAGATTTTGTGGTTGTATGCTGCATGGCATTATGATGGTGAGATATAACTGATTCAGCCAGGTGGGACATGGAGGACAGAGATGAATCAAGCCTTGTCTGGATCAGAGGCCAAGACTCATATCAAAATAGAAGCAGCAGGAAGTCAGTCCCAAAGGTGGTGGTGTCTGGCTGACTGACTGAGTCAACGAAGTTCAGATGAAACCAATAAAGTGAACAATACTTTCTCCCTGTAGAGAAGTTATCCTGACAGAGTCTGAAACCATGGCGAGGGAGTCTAAGGCCAAGACAACCGACTTAGGCATCCATTAGAGTTTCATTTTTGCCATCTACTGGCAGTTACAGTTGCAGCTAATACTTATCAAGAGTTTTCTATGTGCTAAGATTATCTTTTATAATTCTCACAAAAAGTTTCTTATATCATGCAGCCAGTAACTATGAGATTTAGGACACAAACTCAGGTCTCTGTCTCTCAGCCACCCTTCATTGAGGTCTCTGTGAGCCTCATTTTACTTATGTATAAAACAGGACTACTTCCTTTCAAGGGTTGAGGCAAAGATTAAATAAGATAAAGCATGGAAGCATTCAATCACTAATGCCATTATAAGTATAATTATAATTTTATCATCAAAGTTCCAGGTGTATTGGGCCAGCTTGTCCATTCAGTCCCCTAGAGGAGTGGCAGGGATTTATTGTGAGGAGTCATTCATTGGCTATAATCAATAAGATTGGGGCAGACACCTGATTCTAGGAGGGCTATTAATGTCTCTTTGAAAGCAGGACTTTGTTAAGTGTTTCATTTAGTATAAATTGCCTGAGAGTATCAAAAACTTTCTGTCCTGTTTGACAAGCCAGACTTTTATGTAACACAAACTTCTAGAATTGTAGCTGCTCCTGATGGATAAGATGACCCAACAATGCTTGCAAGCATTTCTGCATCCTAAAATCAGCTGTAGCTGGGTATGTATTGACCCTTGCATGGGTCTTGCACTTCCCAGTTTTCTGCAGAGACCCTAGCCTATGTCTGTGTTTCTTGTTAACATCATCTGCTTTAGCATTTTGAGAATATCAAGTTTGCATTACACTTCCACTATGAGTACATTTCTGTACTTGCAACCAAGAAAGCAAACTTTATATAATTCAGTGGTTTATAAATCCTGGCTGGGTATCTGCATACTTCTAAAAGCAGATTTTTGACCAAGTCTCCATAATTATTAAAGGAGAACCTCTGGATATCATTCTCATCTGCAATTTTTGGATTCTTTTATGCCTAGAACATTGCCATCACAATGAACCAACAAACAGGAAAACCACCTCGAAACCTAAAAAACTCTTCCAGAAGAGAATGGCCATAATTAAAAACCACTGATAAAGCTGAAGATAGAACACAGAGTATATCACCCTTTTCTTTCTGATGCACACGATTCCCACAAGTAAGCCAGCTAAGCCCTCTTCCTGGAATATTTTAAGAGGCTTTCGGGTAAGAGCTGCCTGGGGCTGGATGCCACTGACTGGCCTTGGTTGTACTTCCTGGTCTTAAGCAGAGCTGTCGGAAGTCAGGATGACCAGCTGGCAGGTAGGATGCTGCAGGTGGCCAACAATCCTAAGGGGCAGTCTCCTGGGATTCACTTGAAGAGACAGGATCGAGGAGACAGGATGATAAGAAACCTTAGCTCTTGTTCAGCGATGATGGCTTAACTCAACCTGAGAACCAATCCCAGATTACAGGCCACACTCTTGCTGGGCTACCTCTTTCCTGGCTATGGGCTGCAGTTTCAGTGACAGTAGCTACCCTCTTCTCACCAAGCCAGCTTTAAGTACTCTTCTAATTCTACTAATCAAGAAGTGCCTGTCCTGCTGGTATGAGGAGTCCATCATTTCCGGTCCTGTGTCTCGCTCTCATGGATTCACAGTCTGAGGAGATTTTGCTCAGCCCATGGAACCTTCTGGCTCTGTAAAGAGCGCTTATTTTCCTGACATTTTCACAACTGCCTCACACTCTCCTTCCGCAGATTCACCGAGTTGCCTGGATTGCTTGCTCTACAATTAGTTTCATTGAGTTTGAACTCCGATCTCAGCGCTGCTGGAGATTTTAAAACAACCCAGATGTCAACATTGTCACTGTCATGATATATAGCACTTATGAATTGCTTCCTATATGTCAGGCACAGCGCCATTCAAATCTTAAGAAGAATCTATGATGCTGGCATGATTCCAGATGTGTAGATCAGGCACAGAGAGGCTGTCAGGTCTAAAACCTTTCCGTGACTTTCTGTCGCCCTCAGGTTAATGATCTCTATTCTTAACAGGCCACTGAGACCTTCCATAGGACCTTTTTATTTGTCTCTCGTCTCTCGCCTCTCATTCATCATTCAAGCTTCCTATTAGGGGCATGGTTTTCTTTTTTCTCTTTTTCTTTTAGGTCCTCACATAGTTTTTCTCTGCCCCAAACTTCCAGCTTATTCTCCCTCCCCACCCACTATCTTGTTAAGTCACACTCACCATTTAGATCTGAAATTAAAATGTACCTTCCTTACAGGGAAAATCTTGCTCCCCTTGTGAGTGTGTTCTCGAGTGTGTTCGTCAGGTCACGTGTATTGGTACCATTTGGGGGGTAGGTCCTAAACATAGCCTTTCAAGGTTTTTCTCTAAATGTATTGAATTAGAAAGTAGGGGCTGGGTGTCTACATTCTGAACAGTCCTCTTTGGTGATCCTTATGGGCTATGAAGCTGGAGAGTCATGTCCACAGACTAAATAAATTTCCTTGGTTATTTGTTGCCATAGTATCCTGTCCTACTTCTCAAATAACCTTCACATTCAGGATACAAATATTTCTGATTTACGTTCCCCATTGGATTATAAACTCCATGAGGTTAAGAGACACATTATCTGTATAGTTCATTTCAATATCTCTAGAGTCTTTCCCATTGCATGGCCTATTATTTTGTTTGATAAAATTGAAAAACTTTGTTTTTTTTTCTCCTTTCAACTTTGTTTTTTTTTGGTTCTCCTGACCATTTCTGGAGAACACAGTAGATCTGTATAATTCAAGGTTGAATAATATATGGTCTGCTGGTTTAAATAACTCACAGCATCGTATGGAAAACAGGCAAAATATATGATTTTAGTATGGTGTTACAAGGGTGAATAGTCCTACCTATCTATTATCTATCTATTTCATTCTATCTATGGTTTGCAAGTATAATGACAGAAGTAAACACTCTGTATGTACAGAAATGAGAAGACAAAATCCAGCCTATAAAAAGATATCAGAGTACACCGGGCACGGTGGCTCAGCCTGTAATTCCAGCACTTTGGGAGACTGAGGCGAGTGGATTGACTGAGCCGGTGGGTGTGAGACCAGCCCGGGCAACTTGGCGAGACCTCGTCTGTACAATAAAATGAAAAATTAGCTGAGCATGGTAGCTCATGCCTGTAGTTTCAGCTACTTGGAAGGCTGAGGCGGAAGAATTGCCTGAGCCCAGCAGGTTGACCCTGGGGTGGCCATCAGCACCCACTGCACTCCAGCCTGGGCGACAGAGTGAGACTCCAACTAAAAAAAAAGATATCAGAGTAGACTTCCGGGAGGAGGTGACACACAAGTTTAGTAGGCACCAGAAGAAGAGATATAGAGAGGGTATTTTATGCAGAAAAAACCAACCAACCAACCAACAAACAAACAAAACCCAGCATAGTATGTATTTGGGAGCCAGGGAGAAGTTAGGAAGAGCTTAATGTGAGATGTCACTTAGAGAATGAAAGGATCAGGTCATGAAAGACTAAGACTTTGACTTTTGCATGAAAGGCACTGGGCATAATGAAGAGATAGATAATGTGGTTAGCTCTAGTCCATAGTAACAAGACAGGTGTTCTAATCCTGATCTCCTGCAAGGTTTGCTCTGCTTTTTTGTTTTGGTTCAGCAATACTTAGAATTTACATAACCACGATTTGATATTTATTGACACCTATGTAACAGGCAATATTTCAGGGCTTTGGAGGATGGCATTGGGCAAAAAAGAAAAAAAACACTCTGCTCTTTTTGTACTTACATTCTATTAAGCATCTAAAACCTTTTATTAGAGAACTACTTTCTTTTTTTTTTTTTTTTGAGTTGGAGTCTCACTCTGTCTCCCAGACTGGAGTGCAGTGGCCGCTCCCGGCCATCGCAGCCTTGACCTGCTGGGCTCCGGTGACCCTTCTGCCTTAGCCTTCCGAGTAGCTGGAACTACAGGCGTGCGCTACCACGCCCGGCTAATTTTTGATTTATTGTAGAGATGAGGTCTTGCCAAGTTCCCTGGGCAGATCTCGAGCCTGCAGCCTCAGGCAATCCACTTACCTCAGCCTCCCAAAGCTCGGGCTGACAGGCTGAGCCAACAAGCCCGGCTGAGAACTATTCTCTGTTGACACAGATATCCCTCCACAAGTACAGGGAGGAAAACATGATGGCAGCAGCAGGCGTTATTAAGGCGGCCCATTCTTTCTCCTACACCCAGAAGGTTTTTCAAAGACGATTTTGAAAGGTAAACAGTAGGCTTAGTAAGAAGACCTTAGGATGCATGAGGCTTCACTTGGATAGGGGACAGGATGGAGAGGAGAAGGTTATATCCTGATACCAAAATCTGGTAACTAATAAATGTTCATCATAAGCCAAAGTGGCTTGACATGTGGAAGGTCCTTTTAAACAAAGGACCCCAAATGAAAGGACCTTCCAATATAAATCTTGCTGACCCATTGATGGCAGATTCAATTATTCCAGGGAAAGTTAAGCTGGATTATCTGCAAGAAGAACCAACATTCAGGCTGCAAATTGCCCACGTGAAATTTTACTCAATTACTGCCTCTCCTCTCCTCTCCTACTTCAGTTTACTCATCTGTATATTGGGGTAAACCCTACTCATTGTTCCAACCTACTTGACTTGTTGCAAAGATCAATTAAGGTCATGCATATGATAGTGTTGTCAGTGCTTGTGTGGTCCTTTTGAAGGGCAGTCAGTGATAAAAAAGGAAGGATTTGTAACTGTTGAACTTCGATTAAGTAGAGGGGAAAACTGACTGAAAGCATCAGAAAGGACTGAAACCAGGTTGGGTCTCTGACCTTGGTAGTATGACTTTGTGGGCCTTCTTTCTGGATTGCTCTAATTAAAATGACTAAATTACAAACGCTCACCAGTTTCTGTGACTCTTTCTTCTAAATTCTAAATTCAGGGGAACCCAAGTCTGATTATTCCAATGGGAATCTGAATGCATTGTGGACCAGTCAGCCACGGCCAGAGTCACGAGGTGATGGAGTTCAACATGGCTGCTAGGACCTAAGACGGAGAGGGAGAGAGGGGCTTCTTTAAAACCAGACACAATCCTAAGGACATCCATGGTCAAAGAAAGCAGGAAGCAGAGATTATGAAAGAGGCTTCGGGAGGCGAGCCAAAATAAGATGACCACTTCTTCCATCAGCAATCCTATCTGATGCTGAGAGATCCTTCAAAGTTTTTGGCTTGCAGCTGAGCTGTTTAACATACAAGCTACAGAACTGATGGCTGGCATATGGATGCCTTTTTAATCGAACTTCTCTTTACAACTTGATATTGATATTGCTTGCCAGGGGTGAGATAAAAAGAGGCAGTGCGGAAGTTGCCTGCTCAGCATAACAGATCATCTCAAATGTGCTGAGAAGAATAACTAGGAGAGGAAAGTTAATGAATCATCACTGTGCCACAATTGTGATGGTTTGAAAATGTGGGTTTTAGCTATCCTTTGAGATTGTGGTTTCCTGGAGGTCTTCACAAATAACTTAGACGCTTATATGAAAATAGCCTGCTATTATGGGATGGCATAATAGCTAGCTGTGTGAGTTCTGGACTCAGCCAGGGCTATGTTCACGTTCTGTCTCTTGAATGAATTAAATGTGTGACCTTTGCCAAGCGTCTTACTGTTAAAAAGGTCATATCATCATCTGCAAAATGAGATTGATAACACTGTGTGCTGGATTGGGAGGATTAAACAAAATGGCATAATTGAAATGGTTAGCACCATTCTGGGCATATAGAAAGAACTTAATAAACTGCAGTCATTATTATTATTGCTGTTATTATTATCTATAAATTATTTTCTAATTCAATGATTTTAAAGGTATGTAGAATCCTCTAACAGAAGTCAAAATTCATTGTAGTTGCTTTTTTGGCAAAGATAGTGGTAACAACAACAAAAACAACAGGTGATTTTCCTACTTTAAAGAGTAGAAAACAAAGTAATTTTGAAGTTTTTAATGGATCTAAAAATCAGCTACATCATTTAATAAATGAAGAAATGAAGGCACAGATTCTGGAGCTGTGTGGCTCGTGAGGGTTGACTCATTGTGGGTAGGAGATCACTTGTAGCATGATATTCCACTGTGTATATGTACCACATTTTAAAAATCCAGTCCAGCTTCAATGGGCAACATGGTTGGTTCCATGTTTTTGTTATTGTAAATAGAGCTGCAACAAACATGCATGTGCAGGTGTCTTTTTTTGTAGAAGGATTTGCGTTCCTCTGGGTATATTCCCAGTAGGGGGATTGCTGGGTCATATGAAGGTCAGTTTCTTGCGGGGTAGAGTGGGATTGGCAGTTGAGGGAAACTTCCCGGAGGGGAGGAGCACACCGCATCCACAAGGGCACCTGCATAATGAACGTTTGTATACCTAACCCTGAATTGTACCCCACATCTTTAAAATAAAATAAAATAGAAAAGAAGATCACTGGCCTCTCTCCACATCTGTCAGATATGAGCCACCTGGGAAAACATGCCTTGAGAAGGAGACCCAGGAGCTGAGGCAAACTCAGAAGGAGCGAATGACCGGAGCGTCTCAGCTGACCGCAATCTCAGCAGCTGGGGGAATACACCCTTCATGGAGGGGCCTAGGCAGCACAGCGCAGGCCCTCCCAAGTTTCGTCTGAGCGCTAATACAAAATATCTGTGAGCGAGCATTTATACTCCAAATTTTCAGTATCTGTAATGACTGTAAAATTATATATCAAGATATAAACTATACAGACATGTTGAGAAATTTACAGTTGTAAAGAGTACCATTGTCTTGACTTAAACCACAGATCTTTTGAATGTGCAAATGTAAAACATGTCTAAACCTTTTAATCAGTGAAAACTTTATTTGGCATCAGACTGAGCATTGGAGACAATCTGCAAATTCAAATAATGTGGACTGATTTTTGTTCAAAATATATGTCATTGGAAACACTAGGGTATTCAGACTAAACACTTTAAGATGCAATTTATATGAAAACTTTTAAATGAAAAGTCAACTTAAAATAAACATCAGATATTGAATGCCAAAACAAACAAACAAAAACAAAAACAAAAATATCTGTGAGCTCTTAGATAAGTCACAGCTCAATTTCTCCCTCTGTCTAATCCTGCTTCCTTCCTCCTATCTTTCACAGACTGCTAGCAATATTCTACTATTCCTCGTAGTATTCTGCACATCAAACTTATTCTCAGCATCTGATTCCAGAGAGCCCAATCTGTGACTAGGACCTAAGTTCTAACGCTATCGCTGTTATTTTTGTCTGTTTTAAGAGAGGGGCTTGTCGCCCAGGCTGGAATGCAGTGATGCAATCGCTGTTCACTGGAGCCCAGAACTCCTGGGCTCAGGTGATCCTCCCTCCTCCAGACGCCCAGACTGGATCACCCAAGGCACCTGGATGACAGATGTGAGCCACCACACTCAGTCTGTTACTGTTTTGAAAACAAAACAAAGCACAGACTTGTATTTTATTTAAAACTTGAGCAGTTTTGCAGCATCAGTATGTAATGTCAAATGTGTGTCGCCAACAGACAGCAAGCAGTGAGTCTGAGTTTTTAATTGCATCAGTTACGGCTGCTAGGAATCAGCAAGGAAATGAGGTAGAAAAAGTTGGACAGCCATCTCCCATGGCAGCTGACAACCAGCCTGTGCTCCCCTGTTGCTCACGGATCAGACTTACCTTCTCTCGCTTGCCTTAAGTCAGACGTTTTCTCATTTATGGAATCCACATGCTACTTTCCTTTCCTTTTGCACATTCTCCAGGAAGCCTCCTGTTCCCTTCCCATGTCCTCCATCTTCCTCGGCTTCAGAGAAGGTCTAGAATTTCTGCATCAAACTGTCTAGGGTTGGCACACTGGCCGAAAGGAAGAGAAGAGTGAATTTTAGCTAATTCTAAAACTTTTGGAGGAAAACAGTCACATGTTATTGTGAAAACAAGAGACCCCGCCTCATCCCTCAGAAGTGGGTATTTACCTTTCCTTTATTTCTCATTCCTGCTGTTCTGACATTTATTAGGAATAAAACCAACAAAGCCATTGCATATGATTATCTCTGACAGTACGTATAGAAAACACAGACTGGGTCGTTTTATTAAGCACTGGCCAGGCTGTGTGCTCTTTGAGCTGTGGCTGACATGATTTCCTAGATTTGGCCCATTCCTCTACCTTGGGGAGGTGAATCTCCTCTCTTTCTCTCTCTCCAATCTACTTTCTAGACAAACTATATTTCTGTATATATAAAGAAAGAAAACAAACTAGAAGCCACTGAAATGGAGGTTGGAAGTCACTGAGGGGAGCCTGACTGCTGACCTTACGATGTCAGGTCCGATACACCTTCTAGTTTCCAGCTCTATCATTTTATCCCTTGACTTTTATGCAAGCAGTCAGAAGATAACCACTTCTGGGCATTGCATCTGTGATTAAGAGAAACGTGGAGGTAGGGTGTTGGGCAAAAGGCACATGGTAGATGAGTCTGCTCCTATATACCAGAGTTAATTATGATTTAAACCAGAAGGTCTACTGATAGGCCGCTTCAACCTCTTACTGACCAGACTTGGCCTATGGCCTCCGCAGCGGCAAGGAGTCTGGGGTGTGAGCATTTTTAAGCAAACACACTAGTACTCTGACCAAAACAAACTAGTTTAGTTATCAAGAAGGAGAAAATAACAAGAAGGAGGCAAAAAACAATGTCTGACATGAACAATGTCCATAAAAATTAAATGATTATATGCTTTAAACTTCAGACAAATTATATGACTCTGAATGTCCTCTTTTGAAACTGGCTTCTTTACTCAACATCATGTCCTTAAGATTTATCTCTGTGTATTATGGAAATGTGCCTCATTTGTTTTCATTGTTAATGTTATTTCATAAATAAATAAATATGACTGTATATGGTCCCCTCCTCTCTTTGCTCACAGATTCAAACAGTCCTGTAATTATGGTTTCTGCATGTGCATCTGACTGAGATGTGTGACTGTTCCTTTAGGGTGAGTTTCTAGACGTGGAACTGGGACCACAGATCACATTTTTCAAGATTATTAGATATTTCCAAATTACATACTAAATTGTACGTCCATCTGAAACTTATAAGTTCTTGCTTTCCAGCATTTTAGTCAGCAGACATTGATAGTTGTCATTGTATTGGGTGTAAAGTAGTATCACTGAATTTTTTTTTTTTTTTTGAGTTTTCCTTTTTATTATTTAGGTAAAACACCTTTTCATACTGTGGTTATTTTAGCTTTCCTTTTTAGTTACTTTCTTACTCATATCTCTTATCCATTTTTTTATTGCTTTTATATAGATTTTTAAAAATTTTAATATATTCTAGAGACTACTTATCATTATTAGCACTGAAAATTTCTTCATTTCTGCTTGCACTTTAAGGGGGTTCTATGATGTTTTACAAAAATATTTTATGAATTCTAAAGTAGTCAAATTTGCCAAGGTTTTTTTTTTTTCTTGTGATTTGTCATTTTTGTGTCTTTTAAGGATATCTCCTACTTGAGGTCTAGTTTTTCTGTTTTTCTAAAATTTTAAATAGCATTGAAGTTGCATTTCAAATTTAGGATTTCTAAATGATATGAAATGTATTTGTGTCTATGGCATGAGGCAGGGAGCATAGCATATTTGAGTAATAGCTTGTTCCAGCATCATCTATCATATGTGTTCCCTCTTCTGTACCACTGGTCTATTTCTCTGTCCCTGGTCCAACAGCACCCTGACATAATTACTGCAGATCCATAATATTTTTTGGTAGCTGAGAAGGCAAGCTACCCACATCAATCTTCATTAGGACTGTATTCATAGTGATTTTGTTTTGTTTTGTTTTGAGTTGGAGTCTCACTCTGTCATCCAGGCTGGAGTACCATGGCACACTCATGGCCACCCCTGCATCAACCTGCTGGGCTCCGGCGATCTTTCCACCTCAGCCTTCCAAATAGCCTGACCTACAGGCACACGCTACCATGCCTGGGTAATTTTTTATCTTTATTGTCTTGCCAAGTTGTCCGGGCTGGTCTTGAACCCACGGTCTCAGGCAATCCACATGCCTTGGCCTCCCAAAGTGCTGGGATTACAGGCTGAGCCACCGAGCCCGGCCCATAGTAATCTTCTTTAGGAGTGTTTTGATTTTAAGCATTTACTTTTTCATAAAAGTTTTAGAATTCCTTCACTACTTCCATGAGGTATTGTGCAGGCATTTTTATTTTAATTGCTTTGAATTTATAGATTAATTTGTCAAAGATCAACATATCTTCATAATATTGCTTTTGTCAGTCTAATATATATATATATATATATATATATATACATACCTATCTCTCTAGTTATTTAGGTTTTATATCTTTTAATAAAGCATATATGTTGTATACATATTTGCAAAAGTCTCACATATCTTCTGTTAGATGCTAGATATTTTATAGTTTTCACTGCTACTATGAATGGCATTTTCAAGTTCCACATTTCTAATTGTTGATTTATAAAAGTGCTATTGATTTTTGTGCACTGATTTATATTCAATTTTCAGCAATCCTACTGACTTCTCTAACTAGTTTTATAATTTATGTATTTGGATCGTCTATGCAAACAATTGTGGCCCAAGACAGAAAATAGTTTTGTTTCTTCCCTTCCAAATATATATTTTCTTTGTTTTTTTCTTGTCATGCTATATTGGTCAACAACTCAAGTGCACTGTAACTAAAACACCACTAGTGGGCATTGCTTTCTTGCTCCTTATAGAAAATGAAGACTTCCAGAGATGCTGTCAGTTTCTTTCATGTGCTTTCTGTACTTGTTGGCTGCATGTTTTACTAATCCTTCTTTGGGGCCCAGCCACCCGGGGCTACTGTTGGGGCATATTAAAGACCAAACCTCCTAGACCACTGAATTCCACCCAAAACATCAGGAAAGATCATTAGTTTTCTTTTCCCAGCCAAAGATTTCTAACTTCAGGATTTCTTTCCAAGAGCAATGAGAAGGCCAGATAAATCAGATGGATAGATATGCCCATGATACGTTTCTCAACACCAGCCACACAAAGTTCAGTGAAAGAGCGGCCCCTGAAAATCCTTCTGGAACCACAAACTCATGTTATACAGTTTCCCTTCATGGTGTCATGCATGGCTTTCAGCACAGCGATGCCATCATTGCACAGTCCAGTCATACCTTCATCCCCGGAGGATTAAGGCGAAGCTAGCTCCACAAAGAATGGAAAGGAGGGAGACGTGGTTTTCGCAGAGGAAACCCAGACAGTTGGCACTGAGTGAGGGTGAACAGGTAGATACAAAGACTTGCACTTCAGACACAGTGTTTTCAACTGCCTTTGCCCCTTTCCTGACATACACTGTGTTAGGACTACTGAGTTGCTTCTGTCAGGAAACTGTGCTCTGCATTCTCATCCATCCTATCTCAAATCCGACATCACTGGAAATATAAAATGACATTTTAGATCTCTATTGTCTCATATATTCTAGGATTGTAATACTACAAACATAAAACCCTTTTTAACTGATTTTTTCTGACTTTTATGCACATCATTTTTCAAGATAGAAGACAGCAAATATTTGATCTTTATTCCACACTCCTTCCTCATTTTTTAAAACTGAGTAACAATGGAATAAAACTTTCAGGATCTACTTTGCACCTAATCTAAATTCATGCCTAATAATAGCAGAAGAATTCAATTCAAGGTCAGCTTTAGATCTTTGAAATAAAATACTTTCTGATAAAGTTCCTAAGTTCTTTGTTCATGCCACGAATTGTATTGCGTCTTTATTGATTTCAGAGAATAATATAGTAAACGTTTGACTAATTGGAATTCAAATATACAGAATTTCCTATTATTAAATTATATTAGTAACAAAACAAAAGCAAAACAGTAAACCGATATAATATATTTTGCTTATAAGTTTCTTAGGACAGTGCCTTAGATGCAACAAAATATAGGTACTCTATGTTTTATATGTTGAAAGTTACATTTCTAGGTCACAAAAAATAAAGTTGGTATGAAGCATCAAGGTCACTCAGGAATAATTAGGCATATCATAATTACCCTTACCGTGAACAGCAGCGGCAGAAAGAACAACTTTATTACACCCTTTCAGAAGGCTAAGAATAAGTTATTTTTTATTTGCGGTATTATTGTAGAAATAAATTAACTTAGTCAGTCATTTTTACGTTATCCACGGAATTTAATTAACTAGTACCAACGTCCTCCTACATACCCGTTTTACTATTTTCTGGAAATCGTGCTTGCAGTACAACGAGGCAAAGCAAACCAAGAGTTCAGAAGCTGCTGTGCTTTCTCCTTGAAATGTAAATGTGTGGCGCAGTGGCCCAGGGATCACTTTATTATTACAGAGATTTTTTTATAACAGTGTTCATGCAAAACTGTTATTTTGGAGGAAAATCTAGTACTAATATTTTCAAAAGCTTATTTTTAGTCTCTTTTAATGATGACGTGTCTAACTCCTTTGCTATCTTGAATTTTTGCCAGAAGACCTATTTGGATGGCTCTCTCATTTAAATCTCAGTCCTTGGAATTGGTCAGTGCCTTTGGGCATAGCAAATACTTTTATTTTATTAGACAAAAATGAAAAATTGGGATTAAAGCAATGCTTTGAGTGACTTTGTACAGAAGCTCCATCAGTGAATTTAAATCTTTGAAGACGTTTCATTCCTCTGGTGGAACAGTTTTCAAAGGCGGATAATTTTGAGACTGGCTTTAAGTCACATTTATTAATCAAAATCTATCAAATGGGATATAGCCACAAAGTCATAAATACCCTCTTTAGGCTAATCTGTAGTTAAGATTTAACCAAAGGGAATATCTAATAAGCAACTTTCTACATTTAAAAGTTTTTCTTTTCTCTAGCAAGTCATTGGCTCTTGTTTTCCTTTTTTAATTCTGATGTTTTCTCATTACCACATAAAAGTAAATTATGCTGCAAGCTCTAAAGTCTTCAGGGTATTAACATTATCATGCCATAAAAGTTAGATTTTTGTTTCCTGGTCCTGAATGTAACTTGTATGAACAGCCAGGGCTTTCTCATTTGGAGTCTCTCCAGCCTGTTTTTCAGGTCTCCACAACAATCCAAAAAAACTTCTAATGTGAGAACTGTGTACAGATACAAACTAAGAGATGGAATGGATGTTTCGTACATTGGCTGATACTTAAATCATCTTAACCCGAATAACAGAGACAGATGAAGTGCAAACCCAAACTTCAATTCCTTGTCAGGACTACATTCATACTAGCATGGGGAGGAAAAATAAATTTGGGTTTTAGGGTATTGATTCACAACATTGCACATCAGGGGACTGTCTTGGACTGAACAGCCTTCTTCAGGACAAAGAATTATTATTTTTTCCCCAAATGCTATGGCAAAGTTCATCTGGAAGACATTTTATGCCAAGTAAGTCTGCTTTTTAATATCTTCACCGTATCTCTTAACAAACTGTAATGAGATGCCAGGTGCAGTGGCTCACACCTGTAATCTTGGCACTTTGGGAGGTGGAGGTGAGAGAATTGCCTGAGTCCAGGGGTTTGAGACCAGCCTGGGCACCTGGGGAGATCTCAGCTCTACAATAAATAAAAAAATCAGCCGGGCATGGTAGCGCACATCTGTAGATCTGGCTACTTGGAAGACCGAAGCAGAAGGATCACCTAAACTCAGTGGGTCAAGGTTGCTGTGGCCATGAGTGTACCACTGCACTCCAGCCTGGGAAACAGAGTGAGGCTAAGACTCAAAAAAATGCAATGAGAGGGCATGTGGTGAGAAATGAAGCACCTCATTCTTCATGGATCCTCAAAAGGACTTACAGTGGCACCTGCCAGACACTTGGATAGATGATGCCAGGAATCTGTATGTTGATAGATGGCATTTGTAATTACAGTCCTTTGGGTGCAACAAGTCTCTGAGCACTAGTGCAGCTTTCATGTCAGCAGAATGACAGCTCATCCTTGTGATCTCCTTTCTACATGTACTATCAAGGTCTGAGTCTATCATTCCCTTCTCTCTCTCTCCTTATTATGTGCATGCATGTAAGAATAAAGAATGAGCCGGGCTTGGTGGCTCAGCCTGTAATTCCGTGCTTTGGGAGGCTGAGGTGAGTGGATTGCCTGAGCCTGTGGGTTCGAGACCCGCAGGCAAATTGGTGAGACCTCATCTTAGCCGGGCATGGTAGCGCGCCTGTAGTTCCAGCTACTTGGAAGGCTGAGGCGGAAGGATAGCTGGAGCCCAGCAGGTCGAGGCTGCGGTGGCCGGCAGCGGCCACTGCACTCCAGTCTGGGCGACTGAGTGAGACTCCAATTAAAAAAAAAAAAAAGAGATGAATAAACTGAGCACGGTGGCTCATGCCTGTAATCCCAGCACTGTGGGAGGCTGAGGCAGGAGAATTGCTTGAACTCTGGAGTTTGAGACCAGTCTGGCAACATAGCAAGACCTTGTCTCTACAAATTAAAAAAAAAAAAAAAAAAAATAAGCCCATAGCTGGGCACAGTGGCTCACATCTGTAAACCTAGTAACTTGGGAGGTGGAGGCAAGAGGACTGCCTGAGCTCGGGGGTTCAAGACCGGCGTGAGCAACATGGCAAGACCTCATCTCTACAATAAATAAAAAATTAGACGGACATGGTGGCACGCCTGTAGTTCCAGCTATTTGGAAGGCTGAGGGGGAAGGATCGCCTGAGCCCGGAAGGTCAAGGCTGCGGTGACCATGAGCATGCCAACTGCACTCCAGCCTGGGCAACAGAGCAAGACTTTGACTCAAAAAATAAATAAATAAAATAAAATAAAAATTAACCCACAATGGTAGTGTGCACCTGTAGTCCCAGCTACTCGGGATTGTTTGAACCCAGGTGTTTTGAGGTTGTGGTGAGCCGTGATCGTGGCACTGCTCTCCAGCGTGGACAAGAGTGGTCAAAATAAATAAATAAATAAATAGACGAATAAGACAACTTGGTCTTTTCTGGGGGGTAGAAAAGGTTTCTCTGTACAACAAAAAAAAGGACACTTGAGGTGGGACTTAAAGGATGAGTGAAGGCCGGCTTGGTGGCTCAGCCTGTAATCCCAGCACTTTGGGAGGCCGAGGCAAGTGGATTGCCTGAGCCTGCAGGTTCGAGACCAGCCCGGGCAACTTAGCGAGAACTCATTTCTACAATAAATCAAAAAGTTAGCCGGGCATGATAGCACACGCCTGTAGTTCCGGCTACTTGGAAAACTGAGGCAGAAGGATCACCTGAGCCCAGCAGGTCGAGGCTGCAGTAGCTGTGAGTGTGCCACTGTGCTCCAGCCTGGGAGACAGAGTGAGACTCCAAAAAAAAAGAGGAAGCAAGAGTGAACGCAGAGAACCAGTGGGTGGGCTTCTGAAGGAGAAAGGGGAGATGATGGTGGCTTGGCTCACAGAAGGTGGCAATAAAAACAGAGGGAGGTGAGCCCGGCGCAGTGATTCAGGCGTGTAATCCAGCACTTTGGGAGGCCGAGGCAAGAGGATTGATTGAGCCCAGGAGTTCAAAGGGGGGGGAGGGTGTAGAGAGAGAAACATTTTCAACTGTTGGGGGTAGTCCCTCCAAATGTCCCCCCCCTTATTTTTAAAATCAAGGTATGCCACCCTGGGCAACATAGCAAAACTTTGTCTCTAAAAAACAAAAATCCCAAAATTAATTAGCCATGGTGCCGCACATCTACAGTCCCAGCTACTCGGGATGCTCAGGTAAAAGGATTGCCTGAGCCCAGAATGTTGATTCGCCGTGAGCCGTGATTTTCATGATCATGCCACTGCACTCCAGCCTAGGCGACAGAGTGAGACCCCAACTTTAAAAAAAAAAATTCAAGTATAGCTGACAAATTAATGTTAAATTTATTCTGATGTTTTGATATGTATATATATTGTGAAATGGTTCAATCAGGCTAATTAATATATCCACCGGCCAGGCATGGGGGCTCATGCCTGTAATCCCAACACTTTTGGGAGGTCGAGGCGGGAGGATCACTTGAACCCAGGAGCTGGAGGCCATGGTGAGCTGTGGTTATGCCACTGCACTTCAACTTGGCAACAGAGTGAGACCCAACTAAAAAAAAAAAAATATATATATATATGTGTGTGTGTGTGTGTGTGTGTGTATACATATATATCTATACATATATATATATATCCATCATGTCACATATTTATCATTTTTCCTTGTGAGACCTTCACCCATGCTCATCTGTTACTCAGGGTATTTCGCTATAAATTCTGATGAAAAGAACCTTTTGGTATCTGCAGCTTTTGCCAACCTTTCAGCAAAATCTTCTAAAATACCTTTTGAGAAATAAAGATTTTACAGTGACACTCAGAGGAATCCAGTGCGCATCCTACACAAGCAAGCGTTGTCCTCTGCAAAGACAACCCAGGCAGCTTCCTGCAGCTTAAACGCATCAGGACCAGGGAGTCTCAGCCAGATAGCACAATCATTCTGCAGCGCGATGAATCGGAGCTTCCCGGCTTGCTGTCTTTGTTTTCCTCGTTACTCAAGTGACAGCACATTTGTTTTTCTGAGCACATTGTCTTTTTTAAATTCGTGACAAATCATATAGCAAAAAAAAATGGCCAGTCTTGCTTAAAATGTCGCTGGTCAGCGTATTTTGCAGCAATGACCCGGTGGAGCAGGTTAGCCAGGCCTCTTATGGCTTTGCCCTCCAAAATGCTCTGATGCTGGAACAGCCTTTTAATATTTTTCTTAATGGCTCTGGTTTCCACGGCGAGTTCCCAATGATTACTTGTGGTCTGACGGTTCCCTTGGCGCGACACCAACAACAGGAGCGAGAAAGCGCGTTCTCAGCCAGAGGCTTAACGTCCACGCCAGACATGCAGCTGCGATCCACGTTCCCTTCTCATCTGTACCTCCTCCACCCTTGTGCAAAAATGTCATCTGGCAGGTTTTTCGGTTTCCTAGCTCCAGAGAGCTATTTGAGCCCAGCAAGTCCCAAAAATGTCATGGCATTTTTAAGCAAGTATGAATGTCAGTCAGTTTTCTTTTTTTTTTTTTCTTTTTTTGAGTTGGAGTCTCACTCTGTCACCCAGACTGGAGTGCAGTGGCCACTCCCGGCCACCGCAGCCTCGGCCTGCTGGGCTCTGGCCATCCTTCCGCCTCAGCCTCCCTAGTAGCTGGAACTACAGGCGCGCGCTACCACACCCGGCTAATTTTTTTGATTTGTTGTAGAGATGAGGTCTCGCCAGGTTGCCCAGGCGGGTCTCGAACCCGCGGGCTCCGGCAATCCACTCACCTCAGCCTCCCAAAGCGTGGGATTACAGGCTGAGCCACCAAGCCCGGCAGTCAGTTTTCTTAAACAGATTATTTGTCTCCAAGTTAGAAGAAATCGGGTACGATGA
>CAUYQG010129515.1:0-20105 GCA_963574415.1 Tarsius wallacei
GTAGCACGCGCCTGTAGTTCCAGCTACTTGGAAGGCTGAGGCGGAAGGATCGCCGGAGCCCAGCAGGTCGAGGCTGCAGTGGCCAGGAGCAGCCACTGCACTCCAGTCTGGGTGACAGAGTGAGACTCCAACTCAAAAAAACAACAACAAAAAAAAACTATGCATGGATTTCAAAAATTCTTTGCCCAGCTAAATTTGTACTAACTTGTTATAACACATATGAACAGGATCAAATTTGAGACACAAAGAAGAATAAAACATCAGTTTGAAAAGAGCTCCTATCAGAACAACATGAATTCTGCTGAAATTGAAGTAAGAACAAACTTCAGGTTTATGGTGAAGCTTGGGTAGAAAAATGTGATGAAATTATTTATGGAGAACATTTTCTAAATAAATCAGCAGTTTGCAAATGAGATAACTCATTTCAAGAAGAAATGGGACAAAGTTGAAGATGAAGCTTGCAGCAGCAGACTATTTATATTAATTTTCAAGGAAAAAATATTAGTATTTTTCATGCCCTAATTGAAGAGGACCAACAATTAACAGCACAAGCAATAGCCAACACCATATATGTCTCAATTGGTTCAGCTTACATGATTTGGATTCAAAAACTAAAATTGTGTAAATTTTCACTGAATAAGTGCCAAATCATTGCTTCAAATCAGCTGCAGACAAGAGCAGAGCTTTCATTGGAAATTTTAAACAAGCAAAATCAAGATCCTAAACATATATTTGAAGAATTGTAACAGAAGATGAAACATGGCTTACCAGTACAATCCTGAAGACAAAGCAAAATCATAGCAATGGATACCAAGTCAAAATGCAAGTAGATCAATCAAGAGCAAAGACACAGCAACAGTTTTTTGGAGGGAGTGCTCAAGGCATTTTGCTTGTTGACTTTATGGAGGGCCATATAATGATAACATCTGCTTAGAATGAGAGTGTTTTGAGAAAGTTAGCCAAAGTTTCAGCAGAAAAACAACTGAGAAAGCATCACCAGAGAGTCATTCTTTACTATGACAATGCTTCTGCTCATTCTTCTCTTAAAACAAGGGGAATTTTGTGAGAGTATCAATGAGAAATCATTAGGTAACCACTTTACAGACATGCTTTGGCTCCTCCTGACTTATCTTTGTTTCCTAATCTTGAAAAAAACCTCTGCTCTACCATCACGTGGTGTCCCCCTCTCAGCATATCTGTTTAAAAACAAGCAAACAAACAAAAAACAGTTATATTGGCACCCATTTTTCTTCAGTTAATAGTGTAAAAGAGACTGCATTGATATGGTTAAATTCCCATGACCCTCAGTTCTTTAGGGATGAACTAAAGTGTCTTACAGCATAGCTTACAAAAGTGTCTTGAACTTGATAGAGTTTATGTCGAAAAATAAAGCTTATATATTTTCTTTTTATCTATTAATTCAATTTTTCCACAAACATTTTAAAGTCTCTTCATACATATATAGTACTTAGAACACTGCCTAAAACAAATTAAATGTTCAATGGGTATTTGATAAAGATAAATAAAATATGTTTACTGTATATTTTGCTAGATTCTGTATGCTTAAGAAAATTTATTGTTATTGCTACTTTATTACTAAAGTTTTCTTCATAGTTGATGGTTTCAAATACTTTTTATTCATCTAATAAATAGTGGTATTCTTTTTCTTATTAATATTCCAAAATACTGGACTAAATGGATAGATTTTTATGATATTGAGCCATTTTTACATCCTTGGGTAGTAATAAACATAATCTGGACGTAGTATTTTATTGTTATTGTTGATGATGATGTTGTTACATGATATTTGAAAATATTTTAAAACATTAATTGATATACAAAAAACTGTACATGCTTAAGGTATACAGTTTGATGAGTTTGGACATAGGCCTACACCTGTGAAACATTGCCACTACCAAGGCAATAGACATATTCATCACCTCCAAAAGTCTTCTTGTGTCCCCTTGTTTTTGCTTTTTGTGGTAAAAATACCTAACATAAATTCTACCTTCTTAAATTTGTAAGTGCATAGTACAGTATTGTTAACTATAAGCCCTACTCAGACCTCTAGGACTAATTCATCTTACATAGCTGCGACTTGACAACAATTGAATGATAAATAATTTTAATTCAGCATAATTGTTCAAAAACACAATGCTTATTTACAAATAGCCTTTTCCATTCCTTTGGAAACAATTTATTCTTATAATATTTTGTTCATATCAATGTTAATAATTTATCTGTGATAAAGTTTTCCAAAAAAGAAGCAGGATCCTGAACTGTGTGTGCATGTGAGGAGGTAGAGTTGAGAGGAGAAATAGATGTGTGAGAAGACTTACAAGTAAGAATGGCTCTTCTTGATCAGAGAGGGAAATTCAGATTGATTAGGAAAATAAACTTCACATAAGGAGAACAACTACTTTCTGCAAGAAGTCACTTTCTACTTTATAAATGACTTAGGAATGGACCTGAGTAGATATCTACTGAAGACAAAAAAAGTCCTCTTCAAAGCTTCTTTGACTTGCACTATCACCACTAATCTCTTCATTAGGAAGGTGGACCAGATACTAAACTAGTAGCATAGTAGCTAGCCCATAGCCAATGACTTTGTTCCCATTATTGTATCACATGTGCAATTAATTGACAATGACAATGAAACCAGTTTAAACGTAATTCTTCAATGACACATTTACCAAGAGATTCTGCTCCAGTCTCTTGGATTATATTGTGTGTTGAATTGTGCCTACAAAAAGATGTTGAAGTCCTAATCTCCAGTACCTGTAAATATAACCTTACTTGGAAGTAGGATCTTTGCAGATTTAATCATATTAAGATGAAGTCATTAAGGGAGGGCCTAATCCAATATAACTGTTTTTTGTTTGTTTGCTTGTTTTTAAACAGATATGCTGAGAGGGGGACACCATGTGATGATAGAGCAGAGATTTGAATGATGCATCTAAAACCTAAGGAATGTAGGCAATCACCCGAAGCTAGGAAAGAAACATGGACCATATTCTCCTTCAGAGGCCTCAGAAGGGATCAACACTGCTGACACCTTGATTTCAGACTTCTAGCCTCTAGAACTGTAAGACGATACATTTCTGTTGTTTTAAGCAACCCAGTTTTAGGTACTTTGTTCTAACAGCCCTGGGAAACTAACATAGTCTTTGCACATTCTTTTTCCCCTCTCTTGAAATCTCAAGGGGCTTGGGTGATAGCAGCACCTTTCTGACAACATCACAGCCAATTCTCTTGTTGTACTCTAATTCATCCCTGACTAGTTTTAGATAATCACTAGAGGAGAAGGATGCCATCATTTAGCCTAACTTTTGACTGCATTACACTTCTACTATGCCATAACGTGACATTTTCTGTTTATTTCCCTTCTTGAAAGAAGCAATGACTTCTACACAAAGTGTATCAATCTTTCATTGCTTTTTTTTCTTTTAGAAGTCCAGAATACCTTCAACATGTGATTATCAACTTCCAAATATTTGATGAGTGTGTTGCAAAAAACAGAATCACTCTGTCCAAAGAGAGAAAATGATCCATGAAATTAACTTTTACACTTTAGTCATCTCCCTTGACAATGGTTTACTGTGCAATTTTGGTCAAATAGTTTAATATCCCTGTACTCTGGTTTAATAATATTGACTTATTTTACTGGAATATCCTGAAGATTAAGTAATGTTGAATGCATAAATACTTGGAAACTATAAGGGTAAATGTAAAGGTTAAAAAAGAATGACCCTTCTTGACCAGAGAGAGAGAAGTTAAGGTCTTGATTAATTCACATTACTATCTAGCCACATGCCATTCTCAAGAGATTCTTCTTACAAGAAGCAGACTCCTCATTAATTTGAAACAACACAAAGTCACCTTGCAAGGTAAGATTGATATATCTTTTGCTGATTTCAAATTAGCCACATTTCAGTCACTATATTAACAATAATAGCAGGATAAAACAATGGTTCTGCTTCAATCCATTGCATATTCACATTGCTTTTTTCCTGCAGTATTTATTAAGGGAAGAACTCCTAGAATTTATTATGGGCCTAAGTCAAAATATATTACAGCTCCCAAAACCATAGATAGACTCTATGCATAGAGTAACTGAGATGTTTCCTGTGTTTGAATTCTGTGGCTATTAGATCATTTGGGGGAAAGCAATGGGTTATTATAATTCAATTCACATCATAATTTACATGGCTTAAAATTCTTTACCTTCAAGAGTATACAAATTGGGCCATCAAGAGCCTGCACAGATAATGGAAGACATAAGTCATGTTCTTTCATTGTTTCATTTTATGAGCAGTTTGTTCACTGCTGCTTCCTTCTGTGCCCTGGCTAAACACCATTATTGCATTACAACTCTGAGGTTAATTTTTATTCACTAACTTATTTTGTTTGTTTATTTATGTAATTGTATTATTGGTAGTCTCTTGTTAAGGGCCTTGGACTCAGAACATTACAGAGAAAATAGTAAACCTAGTGGACATCCCATCCTCCTGATAATCACAGAAGAGATGGTTGTAATGTTTCTTCTTTGGGGAGGGAAGGCAGTACAACATCGAGCCTGGTACTCAGTGGTCAGTATAGAATGGATTTGTGGAATTCCAGATGCTTGGTTGCCTTCTTGATTGAGCTTCTGTGTTTCCTGTTGGCCTAGAGGCAGTCTCCAGATTCCTGTACTCTTTTCCAGGTTGCCCCTAAAAGATGGTAGTTTAGTAAGTCCCAGAGGAGATTTGTGGTTTAGCATCCTAAGTTACAACCTACAGAAGATGGGCAAGTGTGGTCACCTGTCAGGACTCAAGGCCTTTTCTGGAAGCAATTTGATTAAAAGTGGGAGACTGGCATGTCCTCAACTTTTGGAGCTTTGAGTTTTGGCCTCTTCAACTCACATCATCTCCTACCTCCATTCTGAGAAGGGACTCCCTACAAGGCTCTGATTTGTTGTGCTGTTCCCTGAAAACAATTCTCCCTTTCTTCCTTATATTTTCCAAACTTTATGGACAGAGAATTTGAGACATCTTTCAGGTCTCTAATCAATCTGAGGTTACTGTGAATAACCCCTGAATTTAATTATTTTATTTAGAGAGTGGTTGCACTTTCACTTCAGTAATGCCCATTTATATTATCTATTGCAACAGTCTTTTGGATCCAAACCAATAAGTGGATTCTCTTTCTACTTTCTTTAAACGAATGTTTCAAAATTTAAATGTGGCTGGAGAAGAGTTTTTGACCTTACACAGAAAATACTGATAGCAGGTGACTATTATGCAGGTATGGAATAGTTTGCCTCTGAGGTGGCTGCCATCAGTTCCTTGCCTTCTTTACGAGGATGCAAATATGCTGTCAAGAGACAAAGTCTGTTATTCTGCCTCTTTGTATCAGTTTATCCTGTGACTGCGGTAGCCTACAGAATACAGAAGTTACACTATGGTTTTGAGCTGGCAACTTCTACTTAGTTTCTTTGAAATTCTCACTCTAGGAGAAATTATCTGCCACTGAGAAGTCTAACTACCCTGAAACCACCATGCTTTAAGAAAGCCCAAGCTGGCCACCATTGAAGAGCTGTCTTGAAGAAATGCTCATCAGCCTCACCTGAGGTATCCATCCCAATTCAGGGGCCGGGTATGTAAATGAAAGAGCCTTCAAACAACTCCATCCCTAGCCACTATCAAACTGTAACTGCATGAGAGACCATATGTGAGAATGCACCAGTGGAGCCAAGTTAGTCTCCAAAACCATAGGGTATAACAACAAAATGAATAATTTTTTAAAGCCACTAGACTTTGTGAGTATGCAGCAGCCAGTAGACTTTCATGCAGGTGTCAATATACCACACTCTGAGAAGTACTGTTAGGTTATCCATCAAAGATACTCAAGCATTTAATGTGTTTGGGTGTGAATGACTTCGAAACTTCAGTCAGTCTCCTTTGCTTCAGTGACCAGAACACTTACAGTATCTTAAGATCTCTATGATGTATTCTAGCCACCAATCAACATATTATTATGCTCTAGCTCTTGGATGGCCCCTAAAAGAAACAAATAATTTTAGCAGCATGTTGCCTCCATATTTGTCTGATTGTTCAGTATGAGCCCAGCTCTGAAGCCTATTCTAACAAATAAAGCAGGTCATGGTTTATATTCAGTTCAGCATTTCTGCTATAGATTTCTTTTTTGTGTGACAAGAAAGACACCAATGTTAAAAGACATACCATGTTCAGTGACATTGACAAGCTAACACAAAGTCTCCCTTACCTAAGATTTCTCATAGAAATTTCTTTGGAATCATCACTCTAATAAGCTCTTGCTACAATGCATACACTTTGCCACCTTTCTAAAATATCTGGTCTGAAACAGTGTGTGCCATTAAATTTGAAAAGGCCAACATCAGAGTTGTTTCCTACCCTTCCTCTGGCTTATGCTAGTGCTCCCAGAACAAGCACAGCATCGCCCAGGTCTCAGGCCCCCAATTTATTAGCCATGGTGAAGAAGTCCTTCTATTTCAATTCTAAAGTGGTGGTTGACTTAGAAATGCAAATGGGTTCTCCTTCAGAATTAAGAACACCCCAGGATGAACTACTGTAATGTAGCTCAGATAGAGGCTTCTCCATGCTCTCTTCAAGAGTCATGCTTCTCTTGGGCATGCCCCTATCAAAACAAAGAAAAACTCAGAGCCTAAATGTCTACATTGTGTAAGTAACAGCTTATTTATAAATTACAAATGCATACACAAAAATACAACTTATTTATTACAAATACACAAAATACAACTTATTTATTACAAATGTATACACAAAAATACAACTTTAAAAGAATGAAATTGTACATGAATAGAGATTGTAATTGTAGATCAGGAGATCATCTGGCCCGCCCTCCTGGAGGCTGTTGGTTGAGCACATTAAGGGGAAGTAGGCTTCTCCTACTTCTGTTCTTCAGTCTGTTTATATGACTTGTTCACCCTGCTCTCAAAACCACTCTGACTTTTGTGTACTTTATTAGATTCCACCATTCAAAAGAAAGCCAAAACACTTTCTATTATAGAAAATTTCAAGGATAGGCAAAAGCAAAGAAAATTATACAGTGAACTGCCATTTATTCATCATCCAGCTTAAAGAATATCAAAGAATGGTCAAACTTCTCTCAGCTATGCCTTCCTTCTTCCAAGTCCTATCTACTTGTCCTCAGTATTTTATTTTTGAACCAAATAATATAATTTTTTCACAATTGTTTATTTGACATCTTTAAGTGACAAAGACTTTTAAAATTCAATGTAACATGACCATCACATCCACAAAAATTGAGTTATTCCTTAATGCCTTAAAATATCTAGTCAGTGTTTGAATGTACCAATTGTCTTATGCATTTTTTAACTTATTTCTTCAAATGAGGATGCAAATAAAGTTCATGTGTTTTAATTAGTTGATAAAACTCTTAAAATTTTAAAAAATCTATAACTGTTTTTCATCTGTTTTGTTTCAGTCCTTTCAAATTTTCCATGGTCTAGATTTTGCTCGTTGCAGCCCTGTGATTTTTTTTTTTTTTTTTTGAGTTGGAGTCTCACTCTGTCGCCCAGACTGGAGGGCAGTGGCCGCTCCCGGCCACCGCAGCCTCGACCCGCTGGGCTCCAGCGATCCTTCCGCCTCCGCCTTCTGAGTAGCTGGAACTACAGGCGCACGCTGCCACGCCCGGCTGATTTTTTTTATTTATTGTAGAGATGAGGTCTTGCCAAGTTGCCCAGGTGGGTCTCGAACCCACGGGCTCAGGCAATCCACTCACCTCAGCCTCCCAAGGCACAGGATTATAGGCTGAGCCACCGAACCCGGCAGCCCTGTGATATTTTTTATACCTTTTTCTCTGCTGCCTATATGCTTTGGAAAGTGAAAGGTAAATATGTAGACTTAATCAGATTCTAGTTCAGTGCTTTGCCTACATTTTTCATTCTCCTAAATCCAAGTCAAGGGTAACATAGTTCACTAATGGTTCCTATATTAGTTACCTATTGCTGCATAACAAATTACCACAATCTTAGTTGCTTAAAACTATACACATTTAATATCTTCCAATGCCTGTGGATCAGGAGTCCAATCATAACTAGACTGGGTCATCTGTTTAGGGGGTCTTTCAGGACTGCAATCATGGTGCTGGTGGGGCTGGCAATCTCATTATCTGCTTCCAAGCTCACTCAGGTTGTTGGTGGAATTCAACTCCTTCCTTGCAATTGTAGGACTGAAGACGTCAGTTTTTTACTGACTTTTGGCCACATCAGCTCCTAGAGGCTGCTCAAAGTTCTTTACCATGTGAGCCTCCCCAAATAGGCAGCTCCCAACATGTTAGCTTGCTGTTTCCAAAGCCAGCAAGGGAGAGAGAAATCTCTAGCAAAATAGACAATATAATTGTAGGTTCATGTCCACATACACATAATCAGAGAAGTTCTGCCAATTTTCTACTGAATAGAAAATTTTCTTGTTTTTTTAATTATAAAGATGTGGGGTACAATTAAGGGTTAGGTATACAAACGTTTATTATGCAGGTACCCTGTTGATGAGGTATGCCCCTCCCTCCACTAGCAGTTTCCCTCAACTGCCAATCCCACACCACCACCATCCACCCACCACACCCCCCCCTGCTCCCCTGACAGTTTCTCACTACTGCCAATCACTTTCTTATAGTACTATAATTGTTCAAGGTCTGCTTATGAGTGAGAACATATGGTACTCTGTCCTTTGTTTCGGTGATAGATCACTGAGTATGATTGACTCTAAATCCATCCAAGTTGCTGCAAAGTTCATAATTTTGTTCTTCTTCATGACTGTGTAATATTCCATCGTGTATATATATCACTTTAAAAAAAAAATCCAGTCCAGTTTCAATAGGCAGCACGGTTGGTTCTATGTTTTTGCTTTTGTGAATAGTGCTGCAATAAACGTGTGTGCAGGTTTGCTTTTTTTTTTTTTTTTTTGGTAGAGTGAAGTAAGTTCCCCCAGGGATATACCCAGAAGAGGAATTGTGAGTCAAATGGAAGGTCAATTTCTAGTTCTTTTAGGAATCGCCACACTGTTTTCCATAGACGTTGAACTGGATTGCATTGCCATCAAATGTGTAAACACGTTCCCTTTTCTCCGCATCCTCACCAGTATCTGTTGTTTTTTGTTCTATTAATGATGGTCATTCTTACTGGAGTTAGGTGGTATCTCAATATGGTTTTAATTTGCATTTCTCTGATGATTAGTGAGGCTGAGCATTTTTTCATGTGTCTGTTGGCTGCCCGTATATCTTCTTTTAAGAAGTGTCTATTCACGTCTTTTGCCCACTTTTAAAGGGGCTGTTTGTTTTTTTCCTTTTGGTGCGTTTGAATTCCTTGTAGATCCTAGATGTTAGACCTTTGTCAGATATACAGTTGACAAATATTTGTTTCCATTTCTGTGGGCTGTCTCCCTGCTCTCTTGATGGTTTCTTTTGCTTTGCAGAAGATCATTAGTTTGATAAGGTCGCACTTGTCTATCTTATTTCTTAAGGTATTGGCCTTTAGGGCTCTGAATAAGAATCGGTTGCCAGTTCCAATTTCCATAAGGGTGTCTCCTGCATTTTCTAAGATTCTTATAGTGTGAGGTTTTATGTTTAGGTTTTTGATCCATTTAGGGTTAATTTTTGTGTATGGTGATAAGTAGGGGTCCTGTTTCAATCGTTCTGCATGTGATCAGCCATTTTTCCCAGCACCATTTACTGAATAGGTTCTCCTCTCCCCAGTGGTTGTTGTTTGAGGCTTTGTCAAAGATAAGTTGGTAGTGGAATTGAGACTTTTCTTACGGAATCTCTATCCTGTTCCATTGGTCTATGTGCATGTTCTTGTACCAGTACCAGGCTGTTTTGATTACTGTAGCCTTATAGTAAAATTTGAAGTCTGGAAGTGTGATATCTTCTGCTTTGTTTCTTTTGCTAAGAATTGTTTTGGCTATTCGTGGTCGGTAATGTTTCCATATGAATTTCTGTATTGTCATTTCCAGGTCTGAGAAGAATGATGTTGGTAGCTTAATGGGTATTGTGTTGAATCTGTAGATTGCCTCTGGTAGGATGGATAATTTAACAATGTTGATTCTTTCTATCCATGAGCATGGGATATTTTCCCATTTGTTTGTGTCTTCTTGGATGTCTTTGAGCAGTGTTTTGTAGTTCTCATTGTAAAGGTCTTTCACTTCTCTGATTAGGAAGATGTCGAGGTATTTCACTTTTTTTGTGGCTATTGTGAATGGGATTGTGCTTTTAATTTGGGTCTCTGCCTGCTTGTTTTGGGGGATTAGGAATGCAACTGTCTTTTGCACGTTTATCAGTGCAAGCAGGTTTTTGACAGATTCTCTTCGGTTTTCAAGGTATAGGATCATATCATCAGCAAAGAGGGATAACTTGACTTCCAATTTTCCTATTTGGATACCACTGATTTCCTTCTCTTTTCTAATTGCCCAAGCTAGTACTTCTAACACAATGCTAAACAAGAGGGATGAGAATGGACAGCCCTTTCTTGTTCCAGTTTTCAGGGGAAATGTTTCCAGTTTCTGTCCATTTAATAGTATGTTAGCTGTGGGTTTATTGTAGGTGGCACTTACTATTTTGAAGTGTGTTCCTTCTATACTTAGGTGTTTGAGAGTTTTTATCAAGAAGGGACGCTGGATTTTATGAAAAGCTTTTTCTGCATCTAATGAGATAATCATGTGTTTCTTGTTTTTACATCTGTTGATGTATTTGATGATATTTATGGTCTTGTGAATGTTGAACCAGCCCTGCATCCTGGGAATGAAGCCTACTTGGTCATGATGGATGATTTTTTGATACGCATTTTTTGATCCAATTTGCTAGAATCTTGTTGAGGATTTTTGCATCTATGTTCATAAGGGATATGGCCTGTAGTTCTCTTTTTTGGTTGATCTCTACCCTGTTTGGTTATCAGTGTGATGCTAGCTTTATAATATGACTTGGAGAGAATTCCCTCTTTCTCAATTGCCTGGAATAATTTCAATAGGATTGGAATCAGCTCCTCCTTGTACGTTTTGTAGAATTCTGCTGGAAAGCCATTCGGTCCAGGGATTTTTTTTGTAGGCGGTCTTCTTAAGACAGAGTCAATTTCCTGGGTCGCTATTGGTCTGTTTAGTGTTTCAATGTCTTCTTGTTTCAATCTGGGGAGGTTGTGTGATGTCAGAAAGTCCTTCATTTCATTTAGATTATCAAGTTTGTTTCTATATAGGTGTACATAGTAATTTCTGATAATATTTGTATTTCTTCGGGGTCAGTTGTGATTTGACCTTTTGTATTTCTGATTGTGTTTATTTGGGATTTTTTTCTCTTTTTCTCAATCATTCTGGCTAAGGGTCTATCAATCTTGTTAATTCTTTCAAAGAAACAGCTTTTTGTTATGTTGATGTTTTCTATAATATTTTTGTCTTCTATATGCTGTATTTGGGCTCTTATTTTGGTGATTTGGATTCTTCTGCTAAAGTTGGGGTTTTGGTGGTTGTCCTTTTCCAGCTCTCTTAGGTGATTTGTTAGGCTCTCCTCTTGTGATCTTTCTGTTTTCTTGATGTGTGCTCATAGAGACATAAATTCCCCTCTTAGAACTGTTTTTATGGCGTCCCAGAGGTTTTGGTAAGATGTTTCTTCATTTTCATTTGTTTCTAGGAATCTCTCAATTTCTGCATTGATTTCAGTGTTGACCAAGTCGTTGTTCAGCATAATGCAGTTTAGTGTCCATGACCATGTGTGCTTTGGGGAAATGTTGTTGCTGTTGATATTTATTTTTATTCCACTGTGGTCAGAGAATGTGCATTACAAGATTTCAACCTTATGGAATTTGTTTATGCTTGATTTATGGCCAAGGATGTGATCAATCTTGGAGTACGTTCTTGTGGTGATGAGTAGAATGTATATTTTGTGGTTGTTGGGTGGACTAATCTGTACGTATCTATTAAGTCCATTTGGTCGAGTGTCAAGTTTAGGTTCTGGGTCTCTTTGTTGATTTTTGGTCTAGATGATCTATCTAGGGCTGTCAGTGGGGTATTCAAGTCCCCTGATATAATAGTGTTAGAGTCAATATCTTTTTTTAGTTTACATAATAGTTGTTTTATAAATGCTATTGCTCCTCTGTTGGGTGCATAGATTTTTAGGATTGATATTTCTTGCTGATAGATTAAAACTTTAATCATTATGTAGTTTCCTTTTGCATCTTTTAAAATTTTTGATAGCCTAAAGGTTGTTTTGTCTGATATTAAGATTGCAATTCCTGCCTTCTTTTGCGATCCATTTGCCTGGAAACTTGTTTTCTATCCTTTAACTTTGAGTCTGTGTGCATCCCTTGTATTGAGATGAGTCTCTTGGATGCAGCAAATAATTGGGTCATGGTTTCTTATTCAGTTTTCCATTCTGTGTCTTTTCATTGGTGCATTTAATCCATTCACATTCAGGCTGATTATTGAAATGTGATTGTTTCTCCCTGTCATGAGGTTCTTACAAAGTTTTTTCTTTGTTTTATTGTTTTCTTTTGGCATTGGGGTTAATGTATGTATGTGTTTTCAAGATTTTAGTTGCACTGTATTCTCTGTTGATTCTGTGTTCTGCTGTTCTCTTGGTAAGTTTGCGGTCATTCTTTTTTTTCTTTCTTCTGTGCTTAATACCTTTTAAAGTGTCTCCTGCATAGCTTGCCTGGAGGCTGCATAATCTCTTAGGGACTGGATGTCTGGGAAGGATTTCAATTCTCCATCACTGATGAAGATGAGGTTGGCTGGGCAGAAAATTCTTGGTTAAAATTGCTTATCTTTAAGGACTTTGAATATAGGGCTCCAGTTGCTTCTCACTTGTAGTGTTTCTGCCAATAGGTCTGCTGCTATTCTGGTTGGTTTGCCCCGGTGGGTAGTCTGACCTTTCTGTCTTGTTGCCTTTAGGATTTTTTCTTTTGTGCCTACTTTGTGTAGGTGAATTATTATGTGTCTAGGGGCTGGTCTACTCATTTGTTGTCTTGTGGGGGTTCTCTGTATTTCTTGTGCTTGGCTGGTCACATCTCTGGTGAGATGGGAAAAGTTTTCTTGGATTACCTCCTGGAAATACTTGATCCAAGTTGTCCTCCATTTCCCTTTCTTCTTCTGGGATTCCAATCAGGCATAGGCTTAGCCTCTTGATATAATCACACATCTCTTGTAGGCTTTATTCTTTCTTTCTGACTCTTCTTTCTATGTTTTTTACAGAATGAGTTAGTTCTATGTTCTGTTCTTCAAGTTCTGAGATTCTTTCTTCAGCTAGATTAATTCCGCTTTCCATACTTGTCATCTTGTTATTTATTTCCTGGATGAAATTTTTTTTCCAAAGTCTCTGTTATAAAGTTCTTTCAGTGTTGCATCTTGTCTTTCTTGAGTCTTATTCACTCTTTCCAATAATTCCCTAATCCCTATTGTATTCTGGGTATAGTTGTTGGTGACTTCCATTGTTTGGGCACCAAAGTCTGATTTTTCAGGAGTTGTGTTTTTGGTACACTTGAAATTACCTGAGGCCTTCCTTTGGTTTTGCCTTATTTGTGACAGATCCCTTATTTTTCTCTTTAGTTCTGTTATTCAGTGTCAGTGGGAGATGCTTTCCCTTCTGATGTTTTTCATTCTTCTATTCTTCCCTGAACCGGGCTCTGAGTTTGTTCTATTTTGAAATAGGATGGTGGATGGGAAGCTTTGCTGTCTCTTATAGTTCTTGGAATTCAAATAAAGTAGTGGATGGGGCACTAAGAATCAGAAACACTGATTTCTTTGGAGTTTTTCCTCATCCTTTTCTGGCCACACCCTTTGTCCCATGGCTGGATCAGTGTAGTGGGTGGGGTGCCTGGAACTCAGCACTCATTAGGTCCCTCTGAAGTTTGTGCTCTCAGGATATTCCCCTGGGCCATCATCAGTCCCTGAGTAGTTGACCTGCCAGTCTCAGATATCGGATCTGTTGCTCTGTGGTGAGCAAGTCAGAGCACTTTCCTGCTACACCTTTAAGATGGTGGTGGGGTGCCTCTCTTGTCCTCTTCCATGGGAACTTGCCTCTGTACTTCCTCCGCAGCCCCTGACAGAGCCCTGCCAAGTGCTGCAGTGGTGAGGCAAAGTCAGGAGCCAGCAGTCTGTCTCCTGCTTTAATGGTGAGGTAGAGCCTAGGGTGATAGTTTCTCCCCACCACTTTTGCAAAGTAAAACTTCTGTTCATTAAAAAAAAAAAAAAGACAATGGCACTCTGCTTCTGAGACCTGGGAAGAGCCAGGAATGAAGTAGAGAACCTGCACCACCAGCTGTTGCACCAGGGGCCTGGCCACCCACTCATGAGCCCCACTTAGACAGTCTCTTCCAGCATTTTCTTCCCAGGGAGGGTTTGTTGATTAAAAAAAAGAAAGAAAGAAAAAGAAAATGGCGCTCAGCTTTTGTGTCCCAGGAATCGCTAGGGTCTAACCCCGCCGCTGTGGCACCAGTCGCTGCACCAGGAGAGCCCCTCAGTGTCCACTCCTTAATTTGATCCCCGTTCCTTGGTCCAGGTACTTAAGTTCTGCCTGTAGTTGCACATGTGGTCTGTTTGTTTTTCAATCTCAATTATTTACTCCCCATTCAGTCACAACTGGCTGAATGATTTTATTGAAATTTAAGTTAGGTTATGTCACTTATTTTTTCAAACCCCTTCAGTGGATTTCTGTCTTACTTAAGCTTGAAATAGCAGTTTTTGCAATATTAAAATGATCAGCCAGTGCAATGGTGTCCTCCTGTAGTAACAGTTTCTCTGGAGGCAAAGTTGAAGTATAGCTTGAGCCCAGGATACTGGATTCAGCCTGGGCAATATAGCAAGACCCTCATATCTTAAACAAAAAAATATACAAGGCTCTATGTAATCTACTGTAGAGAG
Organism: Tarsius wallacei; assembly: GCA_963574415.1. NCBI lineage: Eukaryota > Metazoa > Chordata > Mammalia > Primates > Tarsiidae > Tarsius > Tarsius wallacei. The sequence continues at coordinate 14,904 of CAUYQG010129515.1, forward strand.
TGCTTCCTCTATTCTATCCTGCATTTATTCTCTGATTTTCTTTCTTTTTTTTTTTTTTTTTTTTGAGTTGGAGTCTCACTCTGTCGCCCAGACTGGAGTGCAGTGGCCACTCCCCACCATTGCAGCCTCAACCTGCTGGGCTCCGGTGATCCTTCCGCCTCAGCCTTCCAAGTAGCTGAAACTACAGGCGCACGCTACCACGCCTGGCTAATTTTTTGAGTTATGGTAGAGATGAGGTCTCGCCAAGTTGCCCAGGCGGGTCTCGAACCAGCAGGCTCAGGCAATCCACTCACCTCAGCCTCCCAAGGCGCGGGATTACAGGCTAAGCCACCGAGCCCGGCTTTTTTTCATTCTTTTGCATCGCCTCCAACAACTGGTTGTTGCTACTTAAGACTCTGGACACACTTATGACTTCCTCTTCTTTTTGCCACACATCTTTTTCTTCAGTTATCTGAATGATTGAGACCCATACTCTTGTCAGGCATTTACTCAAGTGCTATATTACTACTTTCCAGCATATTATACATTTTACTTATTTTTCTTGTTTTTCTGTCTTTTCATGAGAATTCAAGCACCATGAGGCAGGAATTTTTGTTTGTTTAGTGTACTAGTTCATCCCAAGTGCCTAAACAGTGCCTAGTATATAATATACGAACAATAAGCTATCTATTGCATGTAAATGAATATGGTTCCTAAGATGGATATCAAAAATTGAGGCTTTATAAATCTTTATACAGTGAGGTTTAGAGAAATTACCCAAGCAGGAATTAAAGTTATGGCTTTCTGACTTTTATAGCAAACCAATTTAAGAGCTTAATCACTGGTTCCCTGTCATTTGACACTTTCTTAGAGGCAAATTCTTCATCAAGAGCATTCCATACAACAGTTGGAGTTTCAGCTGATATGTTAAATTATTAAAAGTTACTTTGATCATTTCCTTAAATTTCACAAATAAGGGGTACTTTTCACTTCTAATAAAACAAGGGCTCTGATTTGTTTATGTCATTGACATATTAAGAGCTCATCTAAAAACGTAGCATAAAAGGTTTTCATTCATGACTTTACAACAATAAGGTAGATTAAACTAAAATAAACTAAAAATCAATGACTTTTTGGAGTATATCTGAGGTCACAGGGCAACCCTCACCCATTACCCTGAATCTTTAGAGTCAGGAAAATCCAGAGACTCATAGCCAAGATAGGCTTATCTATAACAGAATCCACTGAGGCATAAACTGGCAGGAATACTCAATGGTATTATTGACAAATTGCTGGGGGCTGAGTGTGGACTAGCATGAGAATGAGAAACTGCTGGGGAGTTATAGTCTTATGTCTTGAGAAGAACTCTGCATTTTCTTAGGTTTTACTCTGAGGAGACCCACCAGGTCTCATGGTAAAGAGCCAAGAAGACTAATCAGTGTGAAATATGTCTTGGGCCTTTTCCATGACAAAAGCCTCTTTTCCAAGAGATAATAGTTTATTAGAGGCTTATTCCAAGTAGGAGAAGGCATTTTCTCACTCTAACCCATAACACTTGTGAAGGTCACAGAAAAAGAACTCTGTCAACTAAAAGCCTGAGATTTAATCATAATTTTGTAGGATGCTTTACTAATTCCACATATTATCACCACACCAACAGAACTCAAGTATAATAATAGTGGATGACAGCTGAAAAAGCTGTAAAATGTAAGCTCTATGTAACAAGTTTTTAGGGAAAACCAAAGACAGCAAGTTAGAGAAAGCAAAGAATGAGAAATGGAAGCCTGTGATACCTACAGCTATATTAAACATTGAACACTGCTCAACTCAGAGAGATTGACATAAAACTGAAGCCAATTTATCCCAGTTCCTATCATCCGGTTTATCATGTCTCATTTTAACAAAAAAGGCATATTATGGGGCAAAAGCATAATTTAAAGAGACAAAACAAGAATCAGAACTAAACTCAGATATAGCACAGATTTTGGATTTTATCAGAAAGGGAATTTAAAACAACTATAACTAATATATTAAGAACCCTAATTCTTAAAAAGTAGAAAATATGCAAGGACATATGAGTAATGTAAGCACCAAGATACAAAATCTAAGAAGTAATCTAAAAGAAACACTGCAAGCCTATAATCCCAGCACTTTGGGACGTGGAGGCAAAAGGATTGCCAAGCTCAGGGGTTCAAGATCAGCCCGGGCAACTTGGTGAGACTTCGTCTCTACAATAAAATAAAATAAAATAATTAGCTGGGCATGGTGGCGCACGTCTGCACTTCCGGTTACTTGGAAGGCTGAGGCTGAAGGATTGCCTGAGCCCAGCAGGCGGAGGATGCAGTGGCACTGCTTTCCTCTCTGGGTGACAGAGTTTGACATCAACTCAAAAAAAAAAAAAGGAAACACTAGAAATGAAAGACACTGTGACAATACTAAAGAATGTCATTGGTGAGTTTATCAGGAAATATTACATAACCAAGAAATAAATCAGTGAGGTTAAAGCAATATTAATAGAAACTTCTAAAACTCAAATGCAGTGATTAAAACAAAAAAGAATGCAATAGTCAAGAACCACAGGACAATTTCAAGACATGTAATGTACACATAGTTGTAATACCAAAATGAGAAAAAAGACAGAATAAAGCAACGGGAACTATTTAAAGTAATAATGGATGAAAATATTCCAAAAATTAATGAAAGACACCAAATTATAAACCCAGAAAGTTTAGAGAACATGAAACAGGATAAATACCAAAAAACCTGTATGTATCAGATTTAAACTTCGGAAAACCAAAGAGAAAATCTTGAAAAAATTTGTGGGTGCTGAAGGAAGTGAGAAACAATGATAAGAATCACAGTAGACATCTTGTCAGACCATTTAATTTATCAATTATAATTCACTGAAGCTGGAAAGGATATTTTCAGGTAGAAGAAAAATGTCTTAGATCAGAAATTATATTTTCATGAAGAAAGTAAAAGTGATAGAAATAAAATCTATTTTTTATTATACTTGATTCATCTACCAAATAACTGTGTTAAAAATAGTGAATCTGGTGATTTTAGCAGGTTGATTAAAATAAATCACAGCAATGTTATAAAGAGCAGGGGAGATACACTGGAAACATTCTGTTACCTGCATGTGAGTCAGCATAGTGTTATTTGAAGATATTCTTCGATTAATTAAAAATATACATTGCAACTCCATGGCATCACTCAAACTTTTAGCAAAAGTATGATTGCTATGCTAAGAGATGAATTGTAGAAAATGCTCAGTCAAAACTAGTGAAGGCAGAAATAAAGGGAAAAAGCAAAACAAAGAACTGCAAGACATTAAAAAAAAAGATTTACAAACATGGTAGATAATCAAGTACATCGATAATCTCTTTAAATGTGAGTGATTTAAATATACCGATTATGGATTTAAAAAGAAAATTCCCAACTATATATGGTCTTCAAGAAAAGCAATTACAAGGAGTCCATATAAGAGACTTCATTCATTCTTGATAAATGCCATTTGAGTCCAGCTCAGGTGCCAGGCATTGTGTGAGCACTGAGAACACATCGAAGTGAAGATGCAGAGTCATTGTCCTAGTGAAGTTTTCATAGCTCCAATTCAGTTGTCCTTTCCTGTGATCAGGGCACATTATAAACTGAATATTTGTCTCTTCAAAAGTTCATATGCTGAAGATTTAACTCCCAGTGTGATTTTATTTGCAGAGAGGGCCTGTGGGAAGGTGACAAAGGTTAAGTGATATCATAAAGGGACCCTGATCTCACAGAGGTAGTGTCTTCTAAAAAAAAGGAAGATACACCAGAACTCAGTCCCTACCAGTGAGAACACTGAGCTGGCAGTGACAAAAACTCCCTCCTTTTACTCAAACCTGAGTCAGTCTTCGCTGAGTCTTATTAGACCTCTGTCTGATGAGGCCCCAGTCTTGAGATTAGCCCTGACTCCATTAACTCTGCACGTTTGTTCCAGTTTCAGCAAGAATTCTGCTGTTTCATCTTAGTAAAAATCCACCACCTTTGGTCTTCTTTACTATCCAATCAAATTATTTACCTTCCACCCTAGATATCTTGTCACCCTGGCCTGATTTCAGCAATAATCCTTCAAAGTCGGTTCAATCAAAATTTCTCTTATCCCTGATATTTCCTCTTAGTAATCTTCCATCCACTGACCCCACTCTGCTTCTTGCCTATAAATCTTCACTCCACTTATCTTTATAGTCTTAGTAAGTATCATGAATAACTTCTTTAACAGCAGCCATCTTCAGTCAGGAAGCAGACTCTCACCGGGAACCTGAATTGACCCAACACCTTGATCTTGGACTTCCCAACTCCAGAACTGTGAGAAATAATATTGATTGTCTAAGCCTCCCAGTCTGGGGTATTTTTTTTTTTTTTTTATGGCAGCCTGGAAAGACTGAGACAAGTCACCGGCAATTTAAAAAATCACTATGTGGTTTTAATATTGTAGCCAGGGTTGAGAAACACTGCTTTATTATTTCTCATCATGAAAATAATACAAAAGCCAAACAAAACAAGAAGCTCTTCCTTGAGTCCATACAGATTTTCTTTAAAACGGCCTTTCTTTATGCTTTTTTTCCTCAAATATTCCTTCCATTTTTGCACAGTCTACTCATTCATTGATAAACTCCAACGTGACTTCTGTCATCCTTACTTTCACTAAACGTTTACATGTTCTTTATGATATCAAAGGAGAGATACTCCAGTCTTTTTTTGGAACAGTTCAATTTTCACAGTCTTTAAAAAAAAATGTAGCCGGGCTCGGTGGCTCAGCCTGTAATCTCGCGCCTTGGGAGGCCGAGGTGAGTGGATTGCCTGAGCCCGCGGGTTCAAGACCCGCCTGGGCAACTTGGCGAGACCTCATCTCTACAATAAATCAAAAAATCAGCCGGGCGTGGTAGCGCGTGCCTGTAATTCCGGCTACTAGGAAGGCTGAGGAGGAGGATCACCGGAGCCCAGCAGGTCGAGACTGCGGTGGCCGGGAGCGGCCACTGCACTCCAGTCTGGGTGACAGTGAGACTCCAACTAAAAAAAAAAAAAAGTACCATTTATTTTTTTTCCTAATTATCTTATTTTTTAATCTTTATTTTAGATTCGGGGGTACGCACTCCTGTTCATTACATGGATATACTGTGTATAGGTGAGGATTGGGTTTCAGGAGATTTCACACTCCCAAGCCCATCTCTTTCCTTT
>CAUYQG010129523.1:0-12318 GCA_963574415.1 Tarsius wallacei
TTTTTTGATTTATTGTAGAGATGAGGTCTCGCCAATTTGCCCAGGTGGGTCTCGAACCCGCGGGCTCAGGCAATCCACTCACCTCAGCCTCCCAAAGCGTGGGATTACAGGCTGAGCCACTGAGCCCTACCGGGATTTTAACTTTTATTACTATATGTTTGTTTCTTTAATATTCCCCCTTTGAATTCTACTTTGTAAAAAGTTGATATTGACGCCTGCTTTTTGTCATTGTGGTCAGCACTAGATATATATTTATAATTCACCTCTTTTCTATTTTTTAGGTGTGCTTATTATAATGATAATGCAGTTGTATTTATAGAAATCTTGTTCTTGTTTGTTCAAGGAATTTTAATTTAAGGAATTTTAAAAGTTATAAAAGTTTGTGGTTGGAAAAACATTGTATAATAATGAAAGATACTAAATAAATATTTCTTCTCAGACATTTACTAATTTTAAGTTACTCAGGTGATATAAATATTTTATTATGAAATACTTCTAAAATATATAAAGTAAAAATTAAAATCTGTTTCATTTCCCATCATCTTCCTTTTATTCCTCACAAAACTCCTTCCTCAATACCAAAATACAGCTGTTTCCACCAAAGCTAACCACTTTTTAAATATATTTTCCAGACACTTTACCTTGTACTTATAAATATATATGTACATATAAAAGTATAGTTTTATGTAATTTTTACATAAATTTATCATATAGTATGAATTATTCAGCAATATGCATGTTTTTACTTTACAGTATGGCTTTATAAATCAGTATATATTGGCCCACTTAATTTTTTTTCATGATCACATAACATTCAACCATCTGGTGATATCATTTTTCTTCCTTTTGATGGGTAAGTGCTTTCCAAATTATTTGTATATTAAAAATAATAAAGATTCATTGCTTAACACTCTTTGTACATGTGCACATAATGTCTTCAAGGTATTATGTGTTGTCTAAAAGTAGAATGCCATGTTTAATGGTATGTACATTTAATATTTTGATAAATACTGCCATATTGCTTTCCAGAATAGCTATACTAATGCACACTCTCGATGGAAGTACTGGGGAGCTAAAATTTCCCCACATTAATATTATTTTGCCTTTGTATTTGAAAATGCTCTTTGTGTGCTATAAATGTGGCGACTATTTTTTTCCTAGCTTCTAATTATTTTCTCCTAATTTTTAGCTCTTTGAAAGCTTTAATCCTTATTGTCTCTTAAAGAAATTTTAAAATTTATGTATTATTTTCAAGTTTTATCTTTTATGTCTTGAATTATTTTGTCTGCTGATGAAAGTTTTTTCTATAGCAAGGAAAAAACAAAGGAAATTCCTGGGCACAATTTTCTATAATTAAATATCCTGATACTTATACAGCGGCTCATCTTGGTCTCTATATATGTTTACTGTGTGGTTGGAGTTTTTTTTTTTTTTTTTGCCTTTGAAGTAAGTAGCTTTAAACTCATAAGTTTGATGCTTTGTTTCCCCCTCTTCCTCCATGGTTTATTTGAAATTTAATTTCATCTGTTTCCTATGTCTATTTCCCCATAAATCTCACATTTCATCTACTTATATTTTCCTCAAGCCCCTCATTTTTAAATGAATTATTCTCGTAATAACATTTTGCTTTTCGTTGCAATGAATTTGGCAGAAGGAATAGTGGCAAAGGGGTGATATTTATTATGACCCAATCTTCAAAGTTTTTAAAGAGCAGAAAATACGTAAAAAAAGATTCACCCAGATTTATAGTATTTACATGGCACCTACAAATTTAATATGTATACATAAAGGCAAAATCGTTTTTAATGAAAAAGTCAAAAACAGCCAAATAGTAGATACAAAAATTAAATGTCAATTTATTTATTCATTCATTGAAACTTTCCAAATAAAGAAAATTCATTCTCATTCATACATTGGAATATGGGTATGCTTAGACTTACTTTATCTATGGATCATTTTGTTGTTGTTTCTCTTTGAAAATTTGCTGGTCTTTACAAAATTGATTACATTTTCTCATTTGAAAGTTCAATATTTTATTTCTATGCTATTTGTGGCTAACCTTTACATTTTAAAAAAGTTTTAATTTTATAACATATCATTTCCTAACACTTAGAAAAATAAACTCTCTATAACTTCTGTTCCAATCAAAGCAAGCTCTTTAGCACATGGAAGACAGCATGAAGGCAGACTTTCAATTTGGTTGCACAGGGAGCTAGGCTTATGGCGACGGGGCCCTCTTGCTGGTACTATTCCACTTCTCATTCTGGCTCCACAGTGCCCTCTTATGAAAGATATCTCACTTTATTAAAAGAGTCATTTTTGTGGTTCTAGATTGAAGGAAACACTGGAGCCTGGTATTTCCAGTTTGAGTTAAGTATACTTGTGCTCATTACTTTGTCCTTGTAACATATTTCCCAGTTAACTACTTACAAACTCATTCAAACATGCAGCTTCTTCTGTCTCTGACCCTGGTGATAATATCAGGGTTCTATTCCAGTCTATTTTTTCTCTTATTAATAGTGGTTCAACACCTCTGTTGGATTTTATCATCAGTTTTAATCCCATTTATATATTTTCAAAAACTTCTAAGTGCTTTGGACTTACCAGTTTTCCTATTCTGCTATTTCATATTTTTATATTTCTTCTATCATCTTAAGGTGAGTTTAAGATAAAGGAGATATGAGAACATGCACTTAGTCAGCTTTCTTTGGAAGTTTACTGTAAAAAACACCAGAACAAAAACTCAAAACACATTTGTAATAAATATTATTTTATTGAGTTATAGGACAAAACACATAAAAATAAAATATTTGAGTAAAATTTATCCATTTACTCAAAATTAGAAACTTTATAGATCAGAAATTACATTTCTGGTGATTGTCTAAATTGTTAGCCACTTATTTAAAATTTTAATATTAAGGCAAATATTATAGTTATGCAATGCATCCCCAAGTGGGTGAAAAGAATAATCAACTAAGTTTATATCAACTAAAACAAATTAAAATTCAATTAAAGAAATTATCTTGCATATTAAGAAAATATAGTACAGGCTTAATTAGTGTTCGTTCCCATCCCCATTTCATAGCAGAGAATCACACACTATCCTCTCACTCTTCCTAGAAAAGTGTATGAAAAGCCCATATATACAAAATTTTAAAATTTTATCTCCCCTAACATTATTTGATCATAAAGTTCCTTGGTCAGTGGAACATAAGACTTTTTCAAGTTATCCATGAAGTAAAGTGGATCAGAAATTTTCAGTGGATTAAATCCTTCTTCCACTAACTGATACTTCAGTAGCTTGAATGTCCCTGTTGTTTCCATCTTTTCCTATAAAACAATGAGCAGGATGAGTGCAATCATTCTATGATAGCTATAACACATAAGTAGAATACTTAGTACTATAGACTGTAATATTTAAATATAACATATTTATATCTAATGATCTTCTCTACATTTACTACTAATAATTTAACATTAGAAATAAAAAGTACCTTGTAGAATAGTTAAATCTTTAGTTTGACTTACTTGTAAACTTTACTCAAATATTAACTCATTTAGTATATAAGAATTATAAACATAACGGACTAATCACAAGTATGTCTAAAACACAGTCTATCTTTTTAACTCAATGGCAATACAATATTATATACAGAGGATACTATTAGACATCAATATAAAAGACAGAAATTTATAATATACAAAATCTATTTAATATCCACCAATCTGTTACAAAAAGCAGATTACTAAAAAGAACCATGGGGGCACAGAATATTCTAAAACATGTGTTCCCAAATTTGGTGCACCAAGATGAATTTCCAGGATGTTCACAGAATATCTTAAGTTTTCAAGAGAAACCCAGTGATATCTATCTGTTGGTCACCACTTGCAAACTACTAGCTCAACGTAGTTCCCAGTTTCAATAGTAGTTTGAAGTACATTTGTTTCAATGATGTCATAATGTTGCAAAACTGGATTTTGATGGATGCTAAGAAATAAAGCAAGTACAGCCAAAAATCATTGTAGAACATGAAATTAGACTGTTCCTGTCCAGTCCCATCTCTTTGCAAGGTCTGAAAAATTGTGCAATGCCCAACTTACGTCTCTTTAGCATGTGATTGTAGGTATTGGAAAATGAAATGAAAGTATTTTTTGTTCAATTTATATGAATTATTTTTTCAAATGACTGGTAATTTATTAGACCTAAATGTTTATAAATTTTTTTGGACTTAACTGGTAAATAAACAAATGTTTAGGTATTTGTTTTGATCCAAGAGTGCTATGAAAAAAATTACTGAAATACCACGTACTTATGAGGGACCATGAGTCTAGAAAGTTTAAGACTCTCTGATTTCAGGTGTTCAAAGAAGATAATAGTGTATGTCTTTGTAAGAGTTTCAGGCATAGAAAAACACCTGTTTAAATGAGATGACATATACAGACTCAGAATGTTGCCATTTTTCTTCATCCTTCTGGACTAATTCAAGTCAACTTCACTTTGAGCCCCCTTCCCCGAGTTTCTCCCTTCCTTCCTCCTACTCCCTTTCTTCCCCCTGTCCCCCAACACTACGATCGTCAAGTTGTATGTGGTTCTTCGGGCACACATAGCCTTTTTCTCTTTTTAAAAAAAAATTAGAAGCTCGCTGTGTTTATACAGTTTGTTGTTCTTCCATTTTTAAGCTCAATATTATATAAAGTGTATTTTCCTAGGTCCTGTAATTTTCTTCAGAATTGAACTTTTAAAGAATAGTTTCATAAGGTCGCATGAAATTATCATATTTTAATTAACCTTGCCCTTATTCTTGAACTTATACAGAACAGCAAAATTTGTACTACTATAAATAATCCTTTGAAGAATATCTTCATATATAATATATATGCATTTTTAATTACCACCTGAAAATAAATTTCTGGAAGTGAAATTACTAGGTCAAAATTGATGCAAATGCTTAAGAGTCTGACCATATGTTACCAAGTTGTTTTCTAGAAAGGTTATAACAATTTGTGTTTCCAGAAGCAGAATGAAGGGACAAAGTTATATCTAAGCTGTACTGAGTATTGTCACATTTTAAATTTTTTTGTAAATCATTGGCAAAGGCTCCTTTTTAAAAATTTGTGCTAAGTAGATTTTTAATAAGTAAGTTGTTTTACTCATTTTGTTAGAAGTAACTCTCACTGTGCATTCCTTTTATGAGACCACTTATAATTCATTTATTAAATAAATATTTGACTGCTGACTAAGTTTCAGGCTTTCTGCTAACTATAGCAAGTTCTGTGTTTTGCTATAGTAATATAAACATAACCGTGATGGCCCATGTTCTTTTTAGGTGTTTAATGATCCTAAAATATTTTCTAAATTTATACAAAGCTAATCTAGTCTTCTAAAGTAGTCTTATGCTAAAATATTTATTCTGCTTAATGAAATTGAATTTTAAGTTACTCTATGGGAAAAAGGCTTAAAATGTCATCTGGTCTATCAATGTTCTACTCCATCAAAATGTATCACTTACAAGGTGTGGTAAGGAGGGTCAAGAGGGAGCTGAGTGGGGTCTTAAAGAACAACATAAGGGGTCCTTGTGGTGTTGAAATTGTTCATATCTTTATGTAGTCATGGATGCATGAAGCTATACAGGTGACAAAGCGTATAGAAAATACACACACAAATGAATACAAGTAAGACAGGAGAAATCTTAATAAGGTGAGTAGATTATGTCAATATCATAGTTGTGATATATTTGCAAAATGTCATCCTTAGAGCAAATTGGTTGAAGAATATGCAGTTTCTTTCTGTATTATTTCTTATAACTGCATGTGAATCTATAACTATCTCAATAAAAATTTCAATTAAAATATATTACTTCTGCTTCATGTTTATTTACATTTAATGTTTCAGAAAATTGTTATGAAAATCTGAGACATGTACATAGACGCTTAAAAATAAGAGAAACAAAATATGTATTCATGACAGTTCAGATGAGGTGTCTTACTGGACAAGCAGTAACTTGGCTACAAGGATTGCTTAGCAAATAGTTTAACACTGAATATGACACCAGCTATTGCCTCAGTAGGGATCTACTAGTGAGAGAACAAATATATTCAAAAAAAGTCTGTGTGATTGGATGTTAAGAGATGATGAGTACTAACTTTGGAAAATTATATTTAAGGCACAATGATAATGAATGATTGAGTAAATGAGTAAGAAAAGTCAACCAGTAGTTGAGTAAGATTGTTTTCTTTTTACTGTACCTTATGCCAGCAACCTAACGAGAGAGCCCTCATCCCAAAATAAATAAACCCAGAATTTCCAAAAATATAAGGTCCAGGTAATAGGAGGTTTGGACAGAATGACAATAAAAAGTAAAAGTGGGATTGCTTAAAGCCAAGTGTCTTTAGATTCTGCATACATTCTTCAGACTCCTGATGTCTGCTTGATGGAAATAATTTTAGGCACATAACATCAAACGTCTTTACAGATAAGAGGGTAAGATGTGGTTTGGGATTGCCGTCATCACTGAGACCATCATTTTATTCTAAGGTTCTTACCGAAGAGGAAAAGAGCAATTCTATAACTAGGACAAAAACAGATATGCACTAGCATTCTGTTATGTTCCCTCTATAACTAGGCTTCAAATATGGCACCAATCAGCAACTCCACATTCCCATGCTTCTCAGTCGACTTGAAATTTTCTAATATCTTTATATTAAAAAATGTACATATTATTTAAAGGATGCAATATTGTTTTGCAATTAAACTACCCCTTGGTTTCCTGGCATTAAATTTGATAGTAAATTTAGTCAGTAAAATTACCTGAATTCTTAAAAATCGTGGGCAGGCATAAACTGGTAGAGATGTTACAATTTGTTCATAAACTTTTTCCAAATCTAAAGACTTGTTTGGTTTTAAAATAATAGAAGCCATTCCTGCTTTTCCTTCATAACCTGAAAAAATTAAAATAGAGTCAATTTTATAGGCATTGGATGAATTTTAAGAAATAATCCTGTGCCAAACTAATTGTCACAAATAGAGACATTAAATCTATTGCAGTGGTAACAGGACGACAATAGCATAAAAGAAGCTGTGTCCTTTCCTGAGCATATGATTTACTCCCTAGAAATAATTCAGGAACAGGGAATACCAGTGTCTATCTCCAGTTGTCTACACTATAGAAATGAAATAGATAGAATGAGAAACATCATCAATTATCTATAAATTGCATCTTACCACCACTGTCACAAATATTAATAAATTATTTATTCAAAGGCAAACATATTCCAGCAAAAATACACGTTTTAAGCATTAATGCAAAACATAAAGGGTATATTTTTAAGTTAGGAAACTAGAAACTGGTATTTTCATAATTAATTATTATGCAGGTTATTGACTGCTTATCAGGTCACCTACTGATCTTTACAGGAAATTAGAACATCCTGGAAACTTTTTCCAACATCTAGTGGCCATTTGTTAAATAAACTGTCTTTTCCTCTGCTCTCCTACCTTAGTAGCTCCTGTACCTATAAGCATCAGCTGGAAAGTGGACAGTGGTTGTCCTGTAATTTCAAACTCATCACTTTCAATATGTCACTTTCAACATCATGAGATGATCCTCATATACATATTTATAAAGATAATTTTAAAATAAATTTGGGGATTGGCAGTAGTTGGAAACTGCAGGGGGGTGGTGGAGTGGGATTGGCAATAGAGGGAAAATGTCAGGGGAGGAGCACACACCATCAACAAGGGTACCTGCATAATGATCATTTGTATACCAAACTCTGAATTGTACTCCACATCTTCAAAATAAAAAATAAAAACTATAAAAAGAGTTATATGCATTCTCTCAAAAAAAACAGTACAAGGCAGTATTACTAAACCTTGAAAGTAGTACCCTTTCCTGTTAGTAGTATGTACAAACACTAGTCATAAAGCACAAAATAATAGACTAATAAGAAGCTACAACTGTTTTCAAACAGTGAGTCACTGACCAGAGTTTTCAAGCTCTGCTTAAAAATACACGTAGACAGCCCGGCTCGGTGGCTCAGCCTGTAATCCCGCGCCTTGGGAGGCTGAGGTGAGTGGATTGCCTGAGCCCGCGGGTTCGAGACCCGCCTGGGCAGGCGAAACCTCATCTCTACAATAAAATCAAAAAAATTAGCCGGGCGTGGTAGCGCGCGCCTGTAGTTCCCGCTACTCGGAAGGCTGAGGCGGAAGGATCGCCGGAGCCCAGCAGGTCGAGGCTGCGGTGGCCGGGAGCGGCCACTGCACTCCAGTCTGGGCGACGGAGTGAGACGCCAACTCCAAAAAAAAAAAAAAAAATACATGTAGACATTAAAATTCATTTGGTACCTTTCCTCTGTTAGAACCATGAAGTTAGCTTGTTCAAAGGCATTACTTGCCAAGATAAGAATAAGATATTTCTCTTAACACATTAAATTAGAATGTTGAATTAGTACAATTGTTGTAAAACTAAAGAACAGTGACACATTTTATCCTGAGAATCCTTCCAAAATCTGAAATATACTTATACCTGACACTGCCACACCATAGACGTTTGTTTCCTGTATGAAATCCAACATTCCAATAACATCAGCAACCTCTGTGGTTGCAACATTTTCTCCTTTCCATCTAAATGAAGAATGAATTCCAGTTAGTGCACCTGTATTTGAAGAACTAGGTACCCAGTTTTAGTTGCAATGCTTTGCATTTGGCTATGTGCAAGCACTTAGTGACAAATACTAATTGTAGTTTTCAAAATGAAGGGCATTTCTAAGGAAGCACTTTGTTGCTAATTCAAAAAGATCAGCATCTGTCTTTTAGTGAAAATTACTTTATGTCTCATTGATATGAATTGGTTATTATAAAATATAAGCTTAAACACAACAGACATAAGATGACTTATGATAAGGAATATTATTACAAAAATCTTTATATTGTAAAATAACAGTAATTAAATTCAAAGCATTCCCTGTCTCTAGTGATTATGATATAAATAACTGAATGTAAAGCTATGATTCTCTTTTAGTATACCAACTCACCTTAATTTCTTATGATAAGGAATATTATTACAAAAATCTTTATATTGTAAAATAACAATAATTACATTCAAAGCATTCCCTGTCTCTAGTGATTATGATATAAATAACTGAATGTAAACCTATGATTTTCTTTTAGTATACCAACTCACCTTAATTTCTAGGTATTAACCCCTTTGACTTCTTTGATTCATATGAATGAATATTTTAATTAGTATAATTTTATAGAAAATGAGCTTACAACATAGTACAAGATGGCAAGGATGTAGGAATTATGAGTTATTTATTCATTCAAGCAATTGTTGACTACTTTACTAGTCATTAAATAGTGCAGAAAAATAATTTTATAAGCCTAAAATAAACTTGGGGGATGAAAAAGGAAATGAAAGAAAGGGAATTTCTGCTGTCTCAATATTTTTATCATTAGGTTAAGAATTAGGACATATTTGACCAAATCAGTTTTCTGTTCTAACCTTATCTTGTAGATTTCACATCTGTCTGCCAGTTTTATATCCTAAATAAGGAGCTCATTTATTTGGACTAAAGCAATTTATTAAAATAATTATAAAATTTTATATCAAAACTTAATTTGTGGTTCAGTTTAGAAACAGGTGGCTAATAACTTTTTAAATGAAACAACATGGAGATAAAGTGCTCTGTCTAAAGTGCATGTGGTCTCCGATGTTTCTATAGAAGTATGGTTTACAATTACAGGGCAGGCTTTGCATCCCGTGATACTTCATACCTGAAAGTGTCTCCAATACGGTCCCAAAAATAAAGGAAATTCTCCTGATCTTGGACCATCAAGTCTCCTGTGTTAAAGTAAACATCTCCCTTCTTAAAAACATCAAACAGCAATTTGTTTTTTGTGTGCTTGTAAGACCCAGCATAGCCAAAGAAAGGATTCTTTGCATGTACTCGAGAAATGAGAAGTCCAGGTTCACCTGCAAGAAAGAAGAGTATGTTTGCAGTCTGATTAAAACTATCATTACCCACACCATGCATGTGTCTAGATTATATCTGGCCAGGACAACCAATGTTGCTCATTTCACTTCCCTCTGAATGTATTTCTATATTTGACAACACTTACTCTTGGTGCCTACATCTAGTGTATCTTTTCATAGATTACCACAAACACAAACTACTTTGGAAAAAAACAACAAAAAGGGAATTGGATAGAAAGAAAAGGAATGTTAAATTTCTTTTGTCTCCTGGGTGGATAGACTAATGGAAATTTTTGTCTTGGATATACAGATGTTAACACAGATAATATTGACTTCTACAAAAATAGCAACAATAATAATAATTTAAATAAATGATAGCATTTTACTTATTGGGAACTTCTCATGAATCTTTTACAATTGTCATCTTGCTTATTCTTCATAGAAATATTTTGAAATTGATATTATAACCCCTATTTCACAGAAAATAAACTAGGGCCCAGAAGGGTAAATCCCCCAAATCAGAGAAAGAAATGGCCCTAGGACTCAATTCCAGTTTCTATGATTTTATGTCAAGGTTTCTGTACGATACTATATTTGATCCAATTAATATGTTACTAGAAATTTACAAAATGGCTTAAACCCCTGAGATGCTATTCTGGAAATCCTTGATGACAAAGAGATGACATTTTGAAAAGAATCTATCTTATCATACTTGTTAGTTTCACTTATGTTTAGACACATCATCCAAAATAATTTTCAAAACAAAGTTATTCAATTTAATCAAGATTTTCCCCAGCAATGTTCAAGGTAAAAACTACTTCTAAGAGAAGGAGAGATGACGAAAGAGAGCAGCAATCACTACCCCAGACGTCTACCTGCTTTGCCTGTTGTAAAGAGATGCACCATCCATGTGGCTCATTAGATGGGATTGGATCCAGCAAACTGTAAAGCGATTTCTGTCATTTTAACACTCTTTATTCAACTCCCATTTTCCCCACTCCTTCTTGGCATTCTGGCTTCTATAGGCACACAGGTCACTAGCCAAATCAAAGCTGCTGTGATCCAGCAGAGGACCATATAATCATCATTCTCATCAACACTGTCATCATCAACATCATCACATTGTCATCGTCGTCGTCATCATCATCATCATCATCACCGCTGTTACATCTATCGAGCACTTTCTGGGTACCAGTCATTACTCTGAGTGTTTTACAAATGCAGCCCATCTAATCCTCATTATAAGCCTGCAGGAAAGGCCCTGATAATAACTTCACTTTATAGGTGAAGAAACTGAGGCAAAAAAGGAATCCATTCAATGTTATAAAGCTGTCAAGTATAAGAACTGGATATTGTTGTAATTAGTACATCTCACTCCAAAGCCTCACTTCTATCATATATTCTGTCCATCTGCATTCCCTATATTTCAGAATTTTTCAAAACTTTTACATCTCCTTTAAAATTTATGTTATTTGTTTTTCTTTGTCAGGACACAGGTGACCGTTTCTTCTGATAAATTATGATAAATGTTTAAATAAGGTCACAGCATATTTATATCTTTTCTATCTAGGCATAATTTACATAGTGAAGACATGATGCCTTAATAGAAAAAAAATATTGAGTAGTAACTCATGATAAGAATTTCAAAATAGCAAAGTAGATATTTAGGATCAAGTCACATTTTAAGAAACTCTGAGGTTACATAAGCACACTTATGGGATTCAAGCTTCAATACCAGACATTATTGCAATTATAACAAATAAAACACTAGAAAAGTGAGTCTACGTTCTTTGCAATCTCTTCAGAAATTGCCTTTTCTTGGACAGTGTCTCCAGAGTTGAACTGGAGGAATATATTTGCTAAATATCTTTGGGCTTTAAATTCAGAGATTTAGGAGATTTGTGTTTTATAATAGATAAAGCTTATGTCTTTAAAAATCTTTTAGTTACCAGAAAAATTTTAAAAAGGAATGTTTGCAACCTTTATCTTCACATTTGAAGTAAATATTTAGGAAGTTATCGCTGAAATATTGTTTAAAAATATTCTGAGACAGTACAAATTATTTCCAGCCTGATTTATTCAGACTGGATCTTTATTGTTTTGTTTGTTTGTTTGTTTTGAGTTGGAGTTTCACTCTGTCACCCAGACTGGAGTGCAGTGGCTGCTGCCGGCCACCTCAGCCTCGACCTGCTGGGCTCTGGCAATCCTTCCGCCTCAGCCTTCCAAGTAGCTGGAACTACAGGCGCGCACTACCACACCTGGCTAATTTTTGATTTATTGTAGAGATGAGGTCTCGCCAAGTTGCCTAGGCGGATTTCGAACCCACGGGCTCAGGCAATCCACT
>CAUYQG010129525.1:0-36560 GCA_963574415.1 Tarsius wallacei
ACACACACACACACACACACACACACATATATATATATACACACACATATATGCTTTATATCTAATTGCAAGGCCAGATTATCATCGTTATCGATGATGCTAGGTGGGAATCACTCTTATCCTCAGAACAGAAGGGCACAGCTACAGCAGCCAAAGACGGGCTTTCCTGCAGCCCATCTTTCTACTACTCCCTGTATCACTGGCTTAAATGAGTCAACACCCAATAGAATGCCAAAACCACACATCCCTCCTCAGGCCATCATGCCAACCCCTGAAATACAGATTCTGATTGTGTTTAAACACAAAGAGTAATGGAAAGAATTGTTCAATCAATTTCTTTCAAACCTCATATCTGATTTTCATTAGAGGCCTCATATCTGATTTTCATGAGAGGTCTCATGTCTGATTCCTTGACATGCTCTGGATTTTAAACAACTCTTTCCTACTGTCTGCCAACTGCTGTGCCAAGCACTGTAACTGCATGTATACATTTGAGTACTGGCATGAAGGAGTTACACAAGCCAGACTTAAAATGTTAGAAAACTCCTTCATGGACAACCATTAGACAACATAAGGCCACACAGTCAAGTACTAGGCTTGTTGGTACAAACCAAAATGAGTCAAAATCCAGAGAAAGTGTTCTTATTCTACTGATAAATGTCAACTTTCTATGCCATATGATGTGTAAAGCAAAAACATTTCAAAAAAGATACCAAACTCAAACTAATTGTGACATAGTAGATAGCCAGTTTCAGCCACAATCAAGCCATAGGAATGTGATTCCTATCACCCACTGATCTGAAGCAATATATCCTCTCACCCATAATGGGATAAAGGAGTTACACAAGAGGTCAGACATAAAATGCTAGAAAGCCCCTTCGCGAAAAACCATTAGACAACATGAGGCCATATATTCAAGTACTAGGCTTGGTGGCACAAACTGTCCTGAAACCCTGGTTTGCATTCTCCCTCAACCCTTTCCCAGCAACACACCCCCATTTCTGTTTATAGGTCATTAGGATCATCACTAGTCAAACTCCCCTCTTTCACAGCAGTTTCTGGAAATTGCTACTGAACCTGAGTTCCATACTCAAGGTTGGCCCAACTTGCTGCCTCACACTCTTCAATCTCAAGATGAAAATCACCAGAGGAAGAAAACAGTTCGAGTTTATATTCAAGTAAGGTCACATCTTCTGAGGCAACACGAGAAAGATTATGCTTTTGTATTCAAGATGAGTATTTCCACCACAATCATGAGGAAAAGTTATATATAGCCTCAAATGTATGGCTCCTCATCTGCAACCAGCGGCAACTTCAGAGGCAAAATTACTGTGATAGGCAGACTAATGGCCCCTAAAGATTTCCTCATCCTTACCCCAGAAACCTGTGAATATTCCTTACATATTAAGGTGTGATTTGCAGATGTGATTAAGTTAAGAATTGGGATAATTAAGTTAAGATTGTCCCAAATTACCTTGGTAGGACAAGATTCATCATAAGGGTCTTTAAAAGTGGAAGAATAATCATAAAGGGAGGCAGGAACACACACCTGTACACAAATATTTTAGCAGCATTATTCACAATAGTCAAAAGGTGGAAAGAACCCAAGTGTCCATCAAATGAGGAAGGGATAAACAAAAGATGGTATATACATACAATGGAATATTGTGCAGCCATAAAAAGGAATGAAGTTCTGACGCATGTTGCAGCATGAACTCTGAAAACATACTAAGTGAAAGAAGCCAGTCACAAAAGGACAAATATTGTGATTCCATTTCCATGAAATATCTAGAATAGGAAAAATTAGACAAAAAATAGATTAGCAGCTGCTAATGGCTGAGGGATAGTGGGGATGGGGATTACTATTTAATGAGTACAGAGTTTCTGTTTGGGGTGATGAAAATTTTGAAACTAGGTGGTGGGTGATGGTTACGTGACATTGTTAATGTATTTAATGTTATTGAATTATATATGTAGATATAGCTAAAATGATAATTTTCATGTTATGGATATTTTACCACAATAAAAAAGTAGCTTAAAAAAACAGAAATCAGAGTATTTCAATGTAAAAAGGACTTGACCAGTCAAATGGTAGCTTTGAAGAATGAAGAAAGGGACTACAAGTCAAGGCATGTGGGCAGCCCCTAGAACTGAGATAGACAAATAAGGATTCTCCCCTTAGAGCTTCCAGAAATAGAGCCCAGCTGAGACCTTGATTTTTTCAGTGAGACCCATCAGACTGCTAACCTACAGAACTGTAAGACAATAACACTGAGTTGTTTTAAACCACTAAGTTGGTAGTAATTTGGTACAGAAGCAATAAAAATGTAATATTCCTGATGATGATATTTTGGCTCCTCCAATGCATGGCTTCCTTCTTTCCACAATGTCAAATTCCAGAATTTTTATTTCTACTTCCCACTGCCAATCATCAGAGCCTGGTTTCCATTGTATATGCTGTAGATTCAAACTGATAAATGCCAATACTTAATGTAATTATAGTAGGAAACAGAACACCTTGGGAGACTAGATGATATACTAAGGTTAAATTACAGCTGGGCTCGGTGGCTCAGCCTGTAATCCTGCACTTTGGGAGGCTGAGGTGAGTGGACTGCCTGAGCCCGCGGGTTTGAGACCCGCCTGGGCAACTTAGTGAGACCTCATCTCTACAATAAACCAAAAACTAGCCGGGCGTGGTAGCACGCGCCTGTAGATCCAGCTACTTGGAAGGCTGAGGCGGAAGGATCACCAGAGCCCAGCAGGTCGAGGCTGCAGTGGCCAGGAGCGGCCACTGCACTCCAGTCTGGGTGACAGAGTGAGACTCCAACTCAAAAAAAAAAAAAGGATTAAATTACTGAAAAACCTAAAAGTAAGACTATCAACTCATGAAGATGACATATTTTGAAACAAAACTCTATACTATATAAATACATACAATAACACTGAGACATGTTTATCAGTCTTGATGGACTGTTTCCAGAAACCCACAGTGTCTCCACAGACAAGTCCAGCTAAGACAAGCAGAAAAACTGGAAAGTCTTGCATGGTAGACTTTCTGACATATAACAAATTAGTTAATTTTTCTGCCTTCATTTTCTCCTCCTTTGGCTGATACTTAGCTTTTGGCTATTGGTGGTGGAAAAGACCATCAGTAGACTTTTGTAAGTATGTGTACAACAGGTATGTCCAACCCCCCAGTCAAACAGCTAGCAACATGGCCCCACAAAATCTTTTAACATCATTGTGTCTTTTAATGTTTATTTTCTTTGTGACCCCATGCATAGTTCCATTTTTGAAGCTGACAATCACACCTTATTCATGACATTGCCTTTTGGCAGCACATACATTTGTGAGCAGCTGTTTTCAATTATGAAACACATGAAGAGCAAAATCTGAACAAACATTTCTGATGAGTACCCTAGGAAATCATTAAGAATCACAACCACTTCCATCAAACCAGTCATTGATCGATTGATAGATTAGTTTTACAGAAACAAGTTCAAAGTTCCCACTAGTATTATGTTGTCACATTTTTCTAAACTTTATAATAAAAATACAAAAGTAAGTCTTTTACATATATACACTAACTATATTATATAATTTATGTGCAGCCAAAGACAATTCCTTTTTACACAATGCCCAGGGAAGCCAAAAGTTTACTCAATGTAGCCCAGGGAAGCCAAAAGGTTAGACACCCCAGTGTATAACATGTTGGTATTAAAGTTCTATTTTAATGGCGTAGGTACTTTCATGGTCGACACCAACCACCAATAAGTTAATTTACACATGATGTCTAAGGGAGCATTTTTATATTTAATTTTTTTAAACTGCTGAACTCCTCAAGATGTCATAAAAACAGAAAAACTCCCTAAACTACTGACATTAAGACAGAACAATTCAGCAACTCCAAAATCTTATTGAAGGGACCACCAATCACATTCCATTTTTCTGAGTTCTCTTTCTGTCCTTTCAAGACTCCAGGTCCTGGAGGGAAGAATTTTTTAGTCCTCTTCATAGCACCAGTAAAGCACCTAGCACTCAGGTGGTGCATAACAATTGTGTAATGAATTCTGCTCAGCCACACAAGCTGTATTTTGATAAACCACAAGCTTCCCCTCAAAATCTTTTTATCTTCTTTTAGACAAATGATTAGGACCAGGACAGGAGTGTCAAATTTTAGCCATTATACATTTGTAAGTTGTTAACTACTATACAAATACTAACAGTGTCTATTTCAAACCTGTAAAGCTAAAAATATATCTATTCAATAAGTCTGGATAGAACTTCTCCTCTCATACTCCAGCCTTATCAGACCTGCTTCTCCTATATCCCATCTCCATCTTCTCCTCCATCAAATAGTTATCTCAACCCAAGTCCTGGGTCTTCTGTACACCATGCATAGAGCCACTTGTTCTTTTTATAATCTCTTTTTGGGGGTCCAAACATGATCCTGTTTGCTGGCCTACCATTTCACTTGTATATGCTTTTTATCCAGTGAGAAAGTTCTCTGGCATACTTGGATACCTTCTACAATACTCAGAACATAGACACACAATATACATTTAACAGTTATGTGTAAAGTAAAAATGCCCACAACACCAACCAGCAAAACCAATTTTGATGTGTGATACATGAACATTTAGATGTTAAACGTGCAATGCAAAACAACTATGACATTAAATAATAGATTATTTCTTAAACAGCTGAACTAAATTATAGATTACAAACAGGTACCCCTTAGATACCTCAGTAAGAGGTATCTCTTGTTTGGAGTATAAGGTTTTCAACCTCTATTGTTTCTAGATCTAGAGGACAGAAAGGTTCATGTGAAATAAAATCCATGTTTTTTTAGTTATTCATGGTTTTATATTCTACCACTACAGTGGTACATTCTAGGCATAAAGTGCTACCCACGCGTATGGTCTGGTCTCAACCTAAAATAAGAAAATACAGTCACATTTGCACTGCATGCCCCAAGCAAAACAATAAGAAAAAAAAATTGCCTTCTAGGGTGGGCGCATACCTACATTTATAGATAAAGAATTTCTGGGAAGCAGGCCCCAGGGTACTCACTACTCCATTTTAAGAGCTAGATTTGGCTGTATACAGAAAAAAGAACAAGAAAGAATGCAGGCAAGACAGAAATGAAAAAGTTGGGGGCGAATGGTGTAGGGGTAGAATCTGACTGCATTTATTCCCTGTGCTTCTCAGCTGGGTAAACCACAACAGTAGGCCTGGGGGACACGACCCTGGCTGTTGAACTCGTTACACCCACTCAGTATGCTCTGGATATAAATGTTGTTTCCTACACAGCAGTGTTATGCTTCTCCAAGAGAGCTACAAGTATTTGGAGGAATGCCAAAATACTATGTTGGCCATTTAATCTTTTCATTCTTACATTCTATAGCAACTCTACTCTCTTCACTCAAGAGATGAACCATACCTAACTCATGTTAGCCAATCTATTCTACTGCAAATTATACCTCATGGCCTCTTGAAGTGTGCCTCCAGTTCAGATCTATCTTCTCCCAGAAAGAAATGAAACTCCAAGTGCAAATGAATAACTGTTCAATATTACGCTTTAAACAGAAGTGATAAGATCAAGAGACTTCCAATATGTGACTTGAAGAGACACCCCTTATCATCAAAGGTGTCTGAATGAAGCATATTTGTATACCTAATCTTTAACTGTACCCCACAATATCATAATAAAAAATACTGATTAATTTTTAAAAAAAAGAAAAGAAAGAAAGAAAAGCTACCTAGTACTTACCCTCCTTTCTTAACAAGCCTTAAAAACCTGATCCTCCACACACTGTCCTATCTCAGGCGCCTGTTGGCTCAGCATTGCTGCAGTGTTCCATCCTCGTAAGCTGGCCACTGACAAACAGGCGCATTCATTCTCTCTCTCTTTCATCTACACATATACTTATATATGGTAAGCACAATATATTCTCTGTTATTGCACATAGGGCAATAGGCACACTGTATAAAGAAAGGGAGGTGCCATACATACCATGCATGATTTTCTACATCAACACAATTTATCAAAATATACTAACACAAAAGCCATAGTATCATAACTTAATCTTTAGTTAAACTCTGACAGAACTCCAGAATTTTAGAATGTCTTGTGGTCATCAAGATAAATTAAAAGCATTGGAATTACTCAGGCCCGGGTTCAAATTCCAATTACTCACAGTTCATTTTGGCAAGTAACTAAATTTCTTTGAGGCTTGGTTTTCTCATCTGAAAATGAAAAATTATCTCTGTTAGGATGACCATGAAACATGGAAGTACATCTCACAGAAGGAAACACACAGCTGTGTAGTATCCACAGAGAGGCTATGGCTAGAGACAAAGATTTCAGTCTTCAAGTAAAAATTAAAAAAAAAACAAACAAAAAACTTGAGTTTATATCCTAGAACTGAAACTACTTGCTGTAGGCTCACAGACAAGTCACTTATTTGAACTTTAATGGCCTCATCTGTAAAATGAGGACACTATCTACTCCAAGGGGATTTCCAGAGGAGCCTGATAAAGAAGTTTTATACAGTCTGGTCATTATGAAAATCCAAAGTCAAATGAGTAAAATGTTTCATGGAGCTGAGTACATGATATGGTGTTTAATAAACTTCAGTGACTGAGTACCAGAATACAATACAACAGAATTCAAGAAAGGTAGAAGTAAAGTATTGTAGCATCTTCACTTCTTTAACACAATGCCTTTGAGAGCTTCTCACATACATAATGTAAGAATTTCTAGTGCTATAAATACACATGTCTAGCTAATAGTCAAATGATGAAAATAGAAATGGCTAGAACTATGGTTCCCAAACTGAGTGTTAAGGTACCCCAAAACACTACAGTGAACTCAGAGGAAACCATGGGATTATTTCAGAAGGAAGCAATAAAACCAAAAATCTGACACTGTAAAAACTACTTGCCTAAGGTTAGTCACAGCTTCTACACTGAATCATGCTACATTCTTTTCCATAAGGTCTTAACTTTACAAAGTTGTTTTTTTAGTAGTTGCTATGATAAAAAGCAAGTAAAAGGAGAAAATCAAAATTAAACAAGAAATGAGGGTGATTGTATACAATCTAATTCAAGGTTTGAGAAACTGTGCATTGCCCTCCCTGATTTACAAGCTAAATACATGCCAAAGAAACAAAGGTATGAATGTCTGTTTGAAAACTGAAGTCTAAGGTGCTTAGAACTAGAAAAGCCTGGAAACCTCTAATCTGGATTATAGCCACCCTTCTCCTCCAACACACCTGGCATTACTGCTTTCTGGCAGTATAGATGACCCTCAGTATCCATGGCTCCACATCTGCAAATTCAACCAACCATGTATCAAAAATATTTGAGAACAAATTGCATCTGTACTAAACATGTACAGACTTTTTTCCTTTGTCATTATTCCCTAAAGAATATAGTATGTCAACTACTTACATAATATTA
Organism: Tarsius wallacei; assembly: GCA_963574415.1. Lineage (NCBI taxonomy): Eukaryota > Metazoa > Chordata > Mammalia > Primates > Tarsiidae > Tarsius > Tarsius wallacei. Next base: position 7,465 of record CAUYQG010129525.1, read on the forward strand.
CACTGTATTAGACATTATAAATAATCTGTGATTACTTAAAGTAATAGGAGGATGTGCATAGGTTATATGCAAATACTGCAACATTTTATGTAATGGACTTGAGCATCTGTGAATTTGGTATCTACAGGGGTTCTTGGAACAATCCCCAGGGATACTGAGGAATTACCATATTCTAAAATAAAATAACCTCTATAAAGAATTTTAAACTTTAATCTTAAGCTATTCATGAGAAACTGTTAAAAGAGTTGAACAAGGCAGAGTTGAGAAAAATAAATGTACTTAGTTTTCAACTATATAAATAAAATTTTATCATAATTTGATAAAATTATATATTATGTTTTGATAAAATAAGAACACTATCTACTCTAAAGGGATTTCCAGAGTGGCCTAATAGAAGAGGTTTTATACAGTATGGTCATTATGAAAATCCAAAATCAAATGAATGAATACATGTAACGTGTTTCATGGAGTTGAGTGCCTGACATAGTATTTAATACACTTTAGCTAACTAAACCTAGGGGATGTGTGTAAACAGGGTATCATATAATACCTAGCATCCTAGTTGCCTTGGTAAATAAACTTCAATCTAGATAAGTTCTTTCTCACATGTAACTTCTAAAAAAAACATTTCAGTCCTGGAGCGGTGGCTCATGCCTATAATCTCAGCACTTTGGGAGGCAGAGGTGAAAAGACTGCCTGACCTCAGGGGTTCAAGACCAGCCTGAGCAACATGGTGAGATCTCGTCTCTACAATAAATCAAAATATTGGCCAGGTGTGGTGGTACATGCCTGTGGTTCCAGCTCTTTGGAAGGCTAGGGCGGAAGGATCACCTGGGCCCAGGAAGTTGAGGCTGCGGTGGCTGTGAGCATGCCACTGCACTCCAGCCTGGGTGACAGAGACTCTGACTCAAAAACAAAAAAATCTTTCATAATAAAAACTGTTTCAAAACCATTTGATAGAGCTTAGTTTTATGAAAGAATATCACTCTGAATTGCCTGTTGTCCTGGTATAATTATTAACAATGCTCCTTTTACTCTCAAAACTATTCTAAAATCTGGAAGATTAATTATATGGCCACCCTGGTTTACAAGTCAATTACATGCCAAAGAAACCAAAGTATATCTGTTTGTAGCTAAGCAAGAATGAAAAGTGTAATACTGGATTTCCATTTTTAAATAACTCAAATCAGACACTCAAAGACAAGGCTAGCACAAGATGACCCCTGATATCTTCCTTCTAACCTGAGTCCTATGACTATGAAATCACCAGGGATGAACAGTGAATCTGCAGCTGATGAGTTAGGCTTTGCACCTTACAGATTTTATGCATATCTTACTAAGTTGTTAATAACTTGTAATAAACTAAGTAATACTTTGACTTTACTTAAAGGAAGGAAATATCATAAGAAAATTCATAAATTCTAGATATTCATTTGTTCATAGGCCTTTCATAGTTCATCTTCAAATACCTACAATTGCATATCAATTTTTTGTAACACTCCCAATCTGCTCTAAGGTAAATTCTAGTATTCTTCATACAAAACAACACTTCTTATTCACTAACACTACATTTTGCTTTCTTCCCAAGAAACCCAGTGGCTGCCTAGTTTTCACATTACTGTTCCTTTCTCTAAAAATGAAAGATGCAAAGATTTTTTTTTCTCACAAAACCTCTCATATTTCAGGGTTAAAGGAAAAAAGAAAAAGAAATCCTCTGGCTTAGTAAAGTATAGACGCCCAAAGAATGAGCATAGTCAAGATGGACTTTCCATAACATCCACAGGACAGAAATACTACAAATAACTTCAGGTAAACAGAGGATAATATCAAGCAATATCCCTCTGACTCAACTTCTGAAGAAGAGTACTTTAAATGTGATGATATTTCAAGACAATATTAATTCACTGGCTTTACTCTTGCTTTTTCCCTACACTTCAGTAATTTCTACATTTAGGGCATTTCTCTAAGTATCTTCAGGGTAGTAATGTGCAGGTATGCACATTCCTAGGCCCCAGCCTGGTGATACTGACGGGGACCCTTAGGTTTGAGCCCAGAAATCTACATCTCTTACAAGTCTCTGGGGTGAGAGCCTTATATACATAATATATAAAACTACTACTGATTAAAGGGTATCTCGGCACATAAGAAAGAGAAGGTTATATTCGGTGAAGAACTCAAGAACTCATGTATCCATTTCTCACAACTTTGAGCTTAACACACATACAAAATGAAAAACTGCTATGGGAGAGACAGACTAGACATCGTGGAGTGTGCAAACAGTTTATGCCTGTAGCTCTGGCTACCTGGAAGGCTGAGGCAGAAGGATGGCCTGAGCCCAGCAGGTCGACGATGCTGAGGTGGCCGTGAGCATGGCACTGCACTCCAGCCTGGGTGAGAGTAAGACTCTGACTCAAAAAAAAAAAAAAAAAAAAAAAGTGAGGGTAGGAACTCAGTTTCAAGTGAATATCCTAGCTCTTGTTTTAATTATTTTTCTTTCCCTAATGCATTATCTTCCCCAAATGTGTCTGATCCTTCGTAGAGAACTCCCATCAGCTCACTCTTTTCTGCAGTTCCCTCCTTATCCAGTTTAGAAGCCACAGTCCAGATAAATAACATTCTTGACAATTCACTAAAGTTTCTTGCTTCACCAGCTGTCTTTTCAGCACAGCCATCTGACAATTCCTACTTGCCCATGCTATGTTCAGAGTTGAGTCTAATCTCTCTCCCCTGCTGCAAAATCCCATTGCAGTGGCCATACATCTATCCTGAATAAAGTCTGCCTTACCATCTTGAACAAGCGCCATGAATAATTTCCCTTTGCTACCGTCTCTGTCCATCATGATACAGAAGTATCTGAATGCTACAGAGTGCCATGGAATAGGTAGCACAGTTGCAACCGTCCCTCAACACCACCCAGAAAACATCTACCTTCTGCTTAACTTTTATAATCTTTTCAAACCTCCAACCTCTATCCCCTCTCCTTATACCCTCTATCTCAACACAGCCTCAACCCCGGTACCTCATGAAGGAAATAAACCACCTCACACCAAGAACCCTCTCCACATCCTGCTATGGAACTTACAAACCATTCACATCTCTGTACCCTCCTCTCCCACTCTCCTTGCACCATCCTTCTTGTATTCTTCTACTCATAAGATCATTGTGAAAAATGTTAGAATTTATATTTCACAAAGCACAGTGTCTGGCACATTAAAAAGTATTCAGTGAATAGTAGTTGTTTTCACTATTAAGATCTGCAACAGACTGGGTGCAGTGGCTCAGCCTGTAATCCCAGCACTGTGGGAGGCCGAGGCAAGTAGATTGCCTGAGCCCAGGGATTCGAGACCAGCCTGGGCAATTTGGTGAAACTTCGTCTCTACAATAAATCAAAAAAAAAAAAAAAATTAGTCAAGCGTGGTGGCTTGTGTCTATAGTTCTAGCTACTTGGAAAGCTGAGGCGGAAGGATCGCCCAAGCCCAACAGGTCGAGGCTGCGATGGCCATGAGTATGCCACTGTACTCTAGCCCGGGCGACAGAATGAAACTCCAACTCAAAAAAAAAGAAGATCTGCAACAGAGCTGTCCAGTGGGCATCCCAAGGATGAAACAATCAGTCCTATATTTGAGTAGGGAGAGAGAATCTGATAAGCATATCCTCAAACAAAATTCTCACTGCTACCAGTGCTGCCCAAACCAGGAAAATAAGTATAATTCAAGTATTTATCTCCACACACACAAAAAAAGCTTACCCCACAGATAAGTATGAAGAACAAGGGGTTAAAAAGTTAAGGCACCAATATTTTCTTGTCTTTGATTTTAAAACTATTAAAACCTACTGTTAGATGATGGACAGAACAGTGAAAACAAGGTTCCTTTCCATACTTGCTATGATACAGTTAGTTACCAGTTTCTCCTTCAGGAAACTATAACTCATGAAATTTAAGTGGACTAGAACATTTGGATCACATGCAAAGTATACACCATAGCTTGCTGCCAATATCAAAATTACAGGAGGGGGCGCACACAGGACTCCATTAGAGAAACAGTACAGTATGTACATTAACAAGACTCATACAGTCAATCTTCCTGCTATATGGAGTCTTGGCAACTAATTTCTCAAAAAAAAAGAAGAAGAAAGCTAGACAAATTTATACAGAGTAAAACAGAGTATCCTACTTGCTAAAACCAGGAAAACAATCAGGTTCTCTTCTCCTTTCTGTGCAAATACTCCTAAGACCCTCTCACTCAAAACCCTGGACAGCCTGGGGGATTTTGCTTCTCAGGCATCAGGACTCAGGTTAGAGTCTCTGTACTGGCTGCTCATTCAAGATAATTTTTTTTAATGAACAGGGCCTTGGTTACCATTTCCATCAACTCAACTGGAGCTCTCGATATTGCCTCATAAAGAATTATGCTTTTAATTACATGTCTTTTAGAAAGTCAGAGATATATTTTCTGAGTTACCCTTTGGGTAGGTTATCCTTCAAGTTTCACTGGATGCAGGTTAAAAACAAAAAAAAGCTAGCCCCACCTCCAAGTCATTTCATAAAAGAAATTTACATTCTTACATTAACAACATAGTAAGGGCAACAATCTCAGAATAAAACATAATCCTGAAAGAAATTTAGCTTTAAGAAAAGCATATCATGTCAAGGACCTCTCTTTGGGAATTACTGGCCTACATGGTTTGATTACAGAGCACCAAGGGTATAAGGAGATGATTTTATTACCCATAAAACTTTTAAAACTATCATGAAAAATGTGGACGATTTCATATAGGAATTGAAATTTCTTCTTCTCATGAGAATCTGAAAGGCCTCACAACACTGGCCTGCCTTGCTGAAAAGCTGAAAGGCACCTGTCTCAGTCAGGGCCTTTACTCTGTGGCTTGCCAAGCCCCCAACAAGCCCTTGTGTCAAATCCAGGCAGCTTTTCACTAATTTAAGGGACCAGATTTATTCCTGTATACATCTTGAGTCTTTATTCCCATTTTAAGGCATTGTTAGAATCCTGGGGCTTGGTAAAGGGTAGGGGATACATTTGCAGCAGTTAACAGTTGTTGATTCTTCATTTGAACAAATCTCAGGTGGTTTGTGAGAAAAGGTTTAGAGAGGGTACATGGGAGGGTTTAATTAACCAGGTGCTGGGGAGTTCAGCAGAAAGCCAGAAGGGAACAGAAGAACAGTACATTTTACCCACCAATACATTTTGCCTGTTTTTCTTTTTGATGAAAGTTATGTTGCAGAATAAGAATCAGACTGATTTATTAATCTAAGTGTATTTGAGAGGGCAACTTTGTTCTTACCCTCTTGCTCTCTTGGTGGGCCAGAAACATCCAATGAGCAAATGATTCTTATCGTGGTTTTCAATTTTTCTTTGGGTGTTGCCTATAACAACATGTTCTATTCAGAGACTCCCTCACTCAAGTTGTCCTGCTCTAATGTCAGCACTGTCTAATTCACTGTTCTGCTTTCATTAACAATGGGTGAGCTCTAATAAAGTAAACCCAACACTGCTTCAGAGATCAACATTCTGTGACTGTGAAAAAGAGAAAGCAGACAGACTTCCTCCAGGCTAGACGAACATGAGTGTGAAACACAGTGAATTCTTTAGAGCATCCAGAGCTGGGTTTTAGTCAACACAGTGCACCTCAATTCTCCAGAAACCAATATTAGGAAAGTCAAAAGTCCCCAAGTATCAAAATTACAAAAATACGCACATGGTACACTGCTAGCTAATATATTCATAAAAATGCGTATTTATATGGATCATACTTATTCTAGGCCTGTGCTTCAGAATAGAAGCTTGTTAGAATCACAAGCCTGGAAGGCTGATGGTCAAGTCTGCCAACCATCTGCCAGCAGAAACCCATTTACCTATAACCTTTCTCATACAGTTTAGAACTCATTAGGTTTTAAAAGACACACACCTTGAAAAAAGTCTATAGTAGGCCTCGAGCGATCTATAACAAAGTCAGGAAATCCTTTCACAAATAGGTCCTTTTCTCATTTCTCCCATTTTTAGTCATTTCTTTGATTTAGATTTTAGGTGACCTTGGTTATTAGCTACGAGAAGTTCGAGTACCATCTTATACAAAGTGCTTAATATCAGGAACCACAACAACCAAAACACTCAACTTCCTCCAAAGGCAACAAGCCAAAGGCCTGCAGAGTGAGGAAGGCCAGACTTCAGGAATGGAGCTCTCAGGACTCCTAACCATCATTAGAAAATCATATTCATGAAAAATCTAACTAATCCATTCATTCATTTGTGCCTTTTCCTCTTCTGGAGTTTCTTCAGCTTTTTAGTTGTGAAGTTCAATGAGCCACAAAGGAGACTGAATCCTCTAGGAACTGCAATCTCATCAATGCTTTACCAGTGGGCAGACTTCACCCTCAATCAGGCTTAAACAGGGAAACATAGCTTACCAAGCTCTTGGAGAAGAAAAGCTCTTTATTAGTACTCAGTTCTCCTATTTTACAAAGTCATTGTCTCTTCCCACAAGTTAGAGATAACTAAGGGCCTCTCTGCTCCTTATGCTAATTGGCTTACAGAAAGACACAAATCATACAAGATCCTTTATATTTACAAAGATGCCAAATGTCTTCACGAATTAAGTTAAAGAAGGACTCATTCCTTCTGTTTCTCACCTAGGGACCATTTGCCACGTATAATGCACATTATAGTAAGGTCTTTGAACATTCGGGTAAGTCTACCTGTTTTTCTTCAATTTTATTTTCTTTGATGATCTCCAAAACTCATTATTTTCCAGGTTTAAAGGCGGGGGGGACAAGTACACTCCTGCTATAAGAAAGCAGTAATATTTTACACAAAAACCATACCCTCAGTAAAATCTGAAGACAAAGACTAAAATGCAGATCTGAACTACTGATGTAATAATGTTAGATGTTGTAACAACACAAAAATAATACAACTAATAAGATGGAAAAAGGGATAATGAAACAGGAAAGTAGACTAAGTTTATGGATTAATATACAAAAAGAAGGTTGAGTTAAATGTCATCAAAAACCAACAGCTCAGGTTATATAAGGTTAAATAAGAAACCAGTGGCTGAAGTCATTTTTTTAAAAAGGTAAACTACTGAAACAGAAATTCAAACCTTCCTAACTGCCAAAAATATTTTTTGATAAATTAAAGAACAAAGACTATATATCTCATGGAGAAGCATAACAGATATAACAATGCTTTTTTTCATAAGACTTTATTATAATGCATAAAGTGCAAAAGAATATCTATAATATGCTACCTTGTAAAAACAGAATTCTAAGACAGCCTCAAAGATTCTTGCTCTCTGGTGTACAAGTCCTATATAATCATATCCTCCATAGGCAAGTTATAAATATTAGGATTTCACTCTCATAATTAGGTTACATTATATGGCAAAGGTGAAGGAAGATAAAACTGGGTGGGTCGGCCCTAAACGAGTAAGCTCTTTAAAGAGAGTCAGAGAAAAGAGTAGAAAAATTCAAAGCAGAAGAGACACTGAAGAGAAAGACTGTGGAGAGGGCACGTGGCAGGGAAGGGCAGGCAGCTTCCAGGAGATGAGGGCTTCGGTCTTATCAGCACAAGGAATGGAATTCTGCCAACAACCAGTTAGCTCACAAAAGGACACTCAAGCTTCGGATGACATTGCAGCCCTGGCCAACACTGGGATGTCAGCCTGGGGAGACTCTAAGCAGAGAACCCAACTAATCCTTGCCCAAACTTCTGACCCACAGAAGCCATGAGATAATAAATGTGTTTTTAGCCACTAAGTGTGTGCTAATTTTTGAGCAGCAGTGAAAACTAACACTACCTTTCAAGCATTAAAAAAAAAAAAGGAGATAAGAAAACACATATAGTATGTGTCTGCTGATTTGTGCAAAAGAAATATACAAGAAGGATAAACCAAGAAGTAAAGAGATTATTTACCTACAGAGAGAGGATGGAATGAGGTGGAAAGAATGGGGGAATGAGAATGAGGTAGAAGCGATAAGGAAAAAATGATGTCTTCTAAGTATTTCACATATTTACAACTTTTGGAACTATGACAATATTTCACATCACCTAAAAATAAATCAATAATTAAACTCAACCAGGATGTGGCAGGAATCAAAATGAAATAAGACAGTAATAAATAAACCTACCTGTATTACAAATAAGTAACAAAAGCAAAGTAGGCACAGAAAAACCTAAATAACTTTAGAGAACAGTACTCTGATTAGATACTCTAATGCTAAAGACAAAAGAGTTGTACATAAATACTGTATGCTAGTTAGTAAATATATTTCCTATATGTGTCAGCATTCTGAAACTACTTTATGTATATCTTAGAATTCACAAATAAGTAAGCATATTATGGGTTATAAGAGCCAGGTTTCTTATTTTCAGAGAAGAGAGTTACAAATAAGGAGGAAATAGCCAGGCTCGGTGGCTCAGCCTGTAATCCCGCGCATTTGGGAGGCTGAGGTGAGTGGATTGCCTGAGCCCGCGGGTTTGAGACCCACCTGGGCAAGCAAGACCTCATCTCTACAGTAAGTCAAAAAAATTAGCCGGGCGTGGTAGCGCGCGCCTGTAGTTCCAGCTACTCGGAAGGCTGAGACGGAAGGATCACCGGAGCCCAGCAGGTCGAGGCTGCGGTGGCCGGGAGTGGCCACTGCACTCCAGTCTGGGTGACAGAGTGAAACTCCAACTCAAAAAAAAAAAAAAAAAAAAAAAAGCATCAGTATGGAAGCAGGCTCCGCCATGTTACCTTAATACTGTTTAAAGTATTTTAAGACTGTGTACAGTAGCTGATACCTGTAATCCCGCACTTTGGGAGGCTGAGGTGGGAGGATTGCTTGAGTCCAGGAATTCGAGATCAGCCTGGGCAACATAGCAAGGCCTCGTCTCTACTAAAATTCTAAAAGTGGGAAGGGGCCACCAGTGAACAAATGGTGCATGCCTGTAGTCCCAGCTACTCAGGAGACTGAGGCGGGAGGATCACCTGAGCCCAGGAGGTTGAGGCTATTATGTGGTGAGCCGTGGTTTTGCCACTGCACTCTGGCCTGGCTGATAGAGTGAGACCCCCAGCTCAAAAATAAAATATAATAACTGTAATTGAAAAATAAAGGTTAAATAATTTTAATACTATTTCATCATACTAAATGTTTGGATGTTCAAAATGAACATATTTAAAATAGTTCTAGTTGTATACAATTAAACTGACAAAATGTTACAAGAGAAAAGCCAGTTATATAATGGTAGCTATAGCAGGGTGAAATTTATGGAAATGTAAATGCTCCTTAAGACAATTAACAATTGTTTATTTTTAAAATGCAAATTTCAAGCATTCTGAAAAATACAAAGGTGGCCATGAAGGGCTTAAAGTCACCACCTAGCATGACCAAACTCAAATTCAAATATTGAATTTGAATTTGCTTCACTTAAAAAAAAAATGCATATCTTCCTGCAGCCCCATCTCAATCCCGAACTTCCCTCCCCAGGGAAAATATGATATTGAGCTTTGCCTGTGTCATTCCTTGGAGTGTTTTGTTTAAGTTCTGATGTATCCATAAAAATTCTATCTTTTACATAACATTCTATATCGCATGTTCATATTTGTTGTACATGGTATCATATATCTATCTAAATCTGCAACTTTACTTTTTTTGATTAATACTGTTTTCTATGTTTATCAATATTGATACAAGTAACTCTGGTTTATTCTAACATCTGTTCTCACATCAATGAACATTTGGGTTTGCAACTTTGTTTCCTATACTGTATTCACATGTAGTAACAGTGTCAAACTAAGCCTGGCAAATGCCCATCAAATTCCAGCATGGTGACCTCGGGAAAGAAAGGAGAAGAATAAACAAGAATAAAGAGGACTTCATGTATATGTGTAATGCTTTATTATTTTTAAAAGATGCCTGAAGCTGATTCGGCAATGTGTCAGCACTAAATAATTCTGGACGGCGATTTCATGGCTGTTTATTTTATTGTTCACTGTTTCCCTAAAATATTTCATCATGTTTTGGTTTGGAGTTTCAAAAGAGAAACAGAAAGACTACTAAGAAGGTAGACTTGAGGGTCTACAGAGGTCCCAACTCCCTCTCCTAGAGTCCTCACAGTCAAGAGATGGGGACAAGACTTAAGTTGTCTAAAAATGAAATCTGGAAGCAGAAATGGGAAAGTTGAAAAGACAAACTCACTCCCACCAGAGCCCCATCTGTGGCCAAAAAAAAGGGAACCCAAAGAATTGTAAGATACTTTTTGAAGGGACTAATCCATACTCAGGTGTGGAAAGACTCCCTGGGATTTAAAAGACAGAGGAAGAATGGAAAACAATGAAAACTGGTTGCAAATTGTCTGAAAAAGGGAAAATCAATATGTCAATCAAGGGATCACAAATTAGTTTGAAATCTCAGTTATAATTTAATTCCACTGAATTTCCTCTTACCTCATGGTTGTCCTCCAGACAGTTCAAAAAATCTGTTCAATTTCTCACAATATTTATTGGGCGCACTTCAGATGACCTTGAAGACATCTGTGAGGAATTCGCCCCTTTTTCTCCAGATATCAAAAGATGAAGATGGGAAATCTTTCCCCAGGAAGGGCAGATGGACTAAGTGAGGCAACAAGCCCTTGGGCAAGAGGGATCATCTCTGGAGGGAGACTCAGGTGTGACGTTTCCTGACCTGAGCAGGGTTGTTGAGTAGAGAGGCCACAGGTAGACTATTTGCGGTTTCTATGGCCCCTGGGAGCTCAATTTTCAGAGTTCCTCATTAGCCAGAGTTGTACAGTACTGTCATCTCTTCCCCAAGGAAGATAAATTCCTTAATGAGTAGAGATTACAGGATGGCTGATTCCTGAGGATGAGAGGCAAGGTATATGGCATTTCTCTTCCTACCACATATTTCCTAGGGTCTAACCTCAAGGGAACTGGTGGAATTCTTCTTAGACAGAATCCCAGCCTTCTGGGCCAGGCACAGTGGCTCATATCTGTAATCACAGTACTTTAAGAGGCTGAGGCGGGAGGATCACTTGAGCCCAGAAGCTCAAGACCTGCCTGGGCAGCATAGTGAGGCCTCATATACTCAAAAAATACAAAAATTAGCCGGGCATGGTGGCACATGTCTGTAGTCCAAGTTACTTGGAAGGTTGAGGTCTCTGAAAGGATCACCTGAGCCCAGGATGTCGAGGCTGTCATGAGCTGTGCTTGTGCCACTGCGCTCTTATATAGACTCTTCCTGCCAGAATTGTGAATGGTTGAATTCTCCTTGGAATTCTGTATGTCTTACTACACACTTTGTTGTTTACATTTAACATATATACAGAAATTATAACTCTATACATTTTTACAAGGTAGATCACAGCTATTAACTACCACACACATTAGTTAAGAATATGAACATTATCGGCACCCAAAAATCACTCCTCAATTCTCCCTTTTTGTCTCTGTTTACCTTGACATATCTAACAAGAAATGCGTACATGTGCACCAAAAACACGTAAAAGAATGTTCATGGCAATGCTATTTGTAAAATATGTCTTGAAACAAGTTTCCAAACCCAGTTGGTTGAACAAATTGAGAATATATATATATATATTATGGTCCAGAATATTTTATTTTTTACGCCTATTAAGCCATGAATTCATAGGTAATTGGTTCTATCAGCTCAGGTTCCTTTCCATTGGTTCTCACAAAGTATGCTTCTCTGGGTAGGTCAGACTGGTGCTTCAGCTCAACCCAGGTGCCTTTCTCCTTGGCTTCCTTCTTTTTCTGGCCATTTTCCTTCACATGTTTCAGGACGCCATCTTGTTTCTTAGAATGCTTAATATGCCCAATATGCACTTTAATTCCTTTAGAGAGACTCTTGCCCTTAACTTACTGTTAACAACAATGCTGACAGCATGCTGACATTGTAGTTTCTGCCCATCTTGCCCCGGTAACATGTGGGGTATTCCGTTCTGAACAGTACCCATTCCCTTGACGTCTACCGTATCACCTTTCCTGTAGAGTTGCATGCATGTGGCCAAAGGAGCAACTCCATACTTTCCAGATGGCTTGGACAGCATGTACTGGGCGCCCCTCCTCTTTCCCCTTGTGTTTGTCATTTTGGCAAGTTACTGGAAGATGGTGGTTCCAGCCAAAAGAAAGCCAAACTGAGCATATGTATACACTGGAAAACTATGCAGCAACTAGAAAAAATTCCTGCTAACAAGATGACACAAATGAGTCTCACCAATTTCTTAAGCAGAAGAAGCCAGACACAAATTGTTACATATATCAGGTATGGGAGTATCTATAACTCCATAAATATACTTTAAAACAATTTAATTTTACAGTTCAAATGGGTGAACATTATGGCATACAAATTATACTTCAATACAACTGTTAAAAATGTAAATACTAGCCGGGCTCGGTGGCGCAGCCTGTAATCCCGCACTTTGGGAGGCCGAGGTGAGTGGATTACCTGAGCCCGCGGGTTCAAGACCCGCCTGGGCAACTTGGCGAAGCCTCATCTCTACAATAAAAATATATTTAAAAAAAAAAAAAACTAGCCGGGCATGGTAGCGCGTGCCTGTAGTTCCAGCTACTTGGAAGGCTGAGGCGGAAGGATCGCCGGAGCCCAGCAGGTCGAGGCTGCAGTGGCCGGGAGCAGCCACTGTGCTCCAGTCTGGGCTACAGAGTGAGATTCCAACTCAAAAAAAACAAAAACAAAAAAAATGTAAATACTTCCACAGAGTACTTACATTCTGGTGGTATAAATCCAGGTAAACAGCGACTAAAAGAGAGTTGTGAAGTGATTCTTGAGTGCTGATAATGTTCATATTCTTGTTTTATTTTGTGGGGGTGGGTTAGTGAGAAAGCAGAATTTATTGAGAGGACAGAAAAGCTCCCATAATGGGAGGGGACCCAACGTGGTTGCCCCATGTTCATATTCTTAACCAATGTGTGTGTGGTGGTTAATTGTTTTGATCTACCTTGCAAAAATGTACAGAGTTATAATTTCTGAACATATGTTAAATGTAAACAACAAAGTGAGTAGCAAAACATACAGAATTCCAAGGAGCACGCAATCATTCACAATCCTGGCAAGAAGATTCATTACCTGTGGTCTTCCTTTGAGTTTTCCTCATTCGTGACAGATCTCTTGCTTTTCTCTTTAGTTCTGTTATTCAGTGTCAGTGGGAGCGGCTTTCCCTTCTGATGTTTGTTCTGCCCTCTATTCTTCCCTGATCCGGGCTCTGGATTTGTTCTGTTTTGAAACAGGATGGTGGGTAGGAAGCTTTGCTGTCTCTTGTAGTTTTGAAAGTCAAATAAGGTAGGAGATGGGGAGCTAGGATTCAGAAACTACTTGCAAATCACAGTGATTGTGGTATGGGTTCCCTGAAACCCACTCCCCACCACCACTCTATGATGATGCACTGGGTTCCTGTGTGTATCCCTTGAGTCTAACATACAGTAACAGCAATGAGGAGAATAGAGAGAAATAAAATGAAATAAGACAGACAAAAATAAAAAACATATTAAAAAACACAGAAAAACAAAAGCAGGAACCAAAGAAATAAATGAACACACACACACACACACACAATAAAACTAAAACAAACTGGAAGATAAACAAAGAATAACAAACCAAAAAGAAAAAAAAAACAGGAAATCCAAACACACACACACACACACACACACACACACACATACACACACCTACACAACACAAAATGGAAAAAGAAATGAGAAAAACTGAAATTCAAAGCAAACCCTCACATATACATCCACACAATTAAACTAAAAAAAGAGAGGAACAAAACAAACAAGCAAACAAAAAAAACTTGAAACATGAACATGCAATCATTCACATACACACATAAACAGAAAACAAAAAAAATAGAAGAATGAAAAAAAGGAGAAAGAAAAAAAGAAAAAAACAAAAAAGGTGAGGGGGAAATCCAGATCAAACCCTCACATACACATTCGTGCACAAAGGAAAAAGAAAAAAAAAACAATTAAAAAAACAAACAAAAAAACAAACAACCTGCCCTCTTGTGGCAGATTATGTAATTGTTCCTCTTAGCTATTAACAGATAATCCCCTCTGCTGTCTGCTGCGGAGGTGCCACCTCATTCACAATCTCACCAGTGTCCCACCTGAGGAAGGAGGAGGAGGTGGTGGGAATGGGTGGTGTTTCAGTACTCTCCTTATATTCTCGTATGGTCAGCGGTATTCCCTTCCATGGGGGTGGTGTGGGATTGTCTCTTCTCCAGCCGCTAGTGGGGGAGTGCCCCAGCCGGGTTTATCCTGGAGTAGAGTCCTCTTATCACAGCTGACATCCAGGCTCTGCCTGGGTTCATCACTCTCAGTTGTGCCCCAGCTGTGTGGGTCTGACATTCAGAGAATTGCAAAGGAGGAGGGGTTTGGGTCAGCCCTGGACTCACCACTGATCTCTTTGGGGGTCTTCCTCATCCTTTTCTGGTCATACCGTTTGATGAATGAATCAGGATAGGGGGTGGGGCACTAGAGACTCAGCACTCCTACTGTCCCTCTGGAGTTTGTGCTTTCAGGATATTCCCTCTGGGTTACAATCAACCCCTTAGTAGTTAATTTGCCATCACAGAGATTGTTTGTTTGTGGTGAGCACTTCCCTGTCCAGTTTTCAAGATGGTGGCATGGTGCCTGTTTCTTCTTCTCCAGTGGGGCTCTGTCTCTGAGCTCCCTTGCTGTGCTCCCTCTACAGCCCTTGCTGCCAGTGTCTGGCCAGGTGCTGTGGTTGTCAGACAGAGCCTGGAGCCTGGAGCCAGCAGTCGCTCCCAGCAGCTTCTTCCTCAAAGGGCTTTATTAATTTTTAAAAGATGACGTTTGGCTTCTGGGCCCGGGACAGCACTAGGGTCCAAGAAGAGTAGCTGTGGCACCAGCTGCTTCACCAGGAAAGTCCTGGCCACTTGCTCCCTAGTCCCCACACAGTCACTCACACGCTCACTTACAGACACATATGCAAAAATTTCCGTACACTTCCTCACTCACATTAGACTGGCTCTGCCACCATCTTCCCACAATTAATTTTACAATTCAATCTTAAAGCTTACCAATAAAAATATAGATGTTTCAGTTGTACAAATTAAATGCAACTGAAAGGCTAAGGTCATTCCTTATGTAGAGAGGAAGTAACAATTTAGTTGTGATTCTACCAACATTTATTCACTTTCTAGGTCTTAGGCACTGAGCTAGATGCTTAAGATATCTTAATAAAATACTATTTAGAAATGTCTAAAATCCTCAAAATCAATTCCTTTAAGTATTCCTCAGTACTCATGTACATATCTTAATTTTTATTAAAAAGTTTACTAATTGCAAATTATGTTTATCATAGAAAAATTCAAAAATTTAGTCAAGGCAAACATTTCTAACAATCATTCATAATCTTATCATCAATAAATAATCATTGTATCACCTGGGTGAATATTTTTCTAGGCTCATTTCTACATACGAACTTCATTTTATAAAGACATATTTCTGAAAATGCTAATACCCTTTCCAACTTTTCTTTTTAAGTGTAGTGTGCTAATTATTATTTAGCTTCATTGTAATTATTCAAACTCAGAATTATACACATCAGTTGTTGATCTGTTCTTACTATATTAAGTCTTCATTCTACAGGTCTAGGAAAGGCAGCTGAGAAGCTAATTTTAATCTAAAGAAGGCTTCAGGACTCAGTAAAACCAATATCACAAACAGAGTAAGGGTGCACATTCTTCGATGTTTTTTTGAATCCCCTATGGATTCTCTCTTGCAGAAATTTATCTTTCTACAGGAAACTTCTCTAATTGGTAGGATATTTTAAAAGAATGCTTCAGTCTCAAGGGTGGGTTTTAAGCATGATTATTTCAACAGGTGATTTAGAACAAAATTGTGGCTATGAGTTTAGCTTTTGTTACTAGTATGCAGAAACTATCTGATGGCTTATATAAGATTTTGATTTGAGAGACACCAAAAAATATATTAAAGATAATTCTCCAGAGATATCTCTCAACCTTCACTTCAGTGATGTACAGCATTCACCATTAGAGTTACTTCCTTGGTATAGGGCATTAAAAGTCACTGTGAAAATGCAGATATGTTATATGGAAGGGGAATACCCTAATCCAGAAACATCTGAGTTGGAATGAGAAATGGAACTGAGCAAATAGCACAGTGCTGGACATATACTTTGCATGACAACTATTTTTTTTAAGTAAGACAACTAATTTATTAATTGAATGTGGAATAAAGGGCACAAGGGTTTTGATATAAGTATGCACAAAATAGCCCAGAAAATGGGACAGAAAAGTATCAAATACAAAAACTTATCTGCTGGTCTCATTTTATGGAATGTGCAGTGTTCACAGCTTTTGGAATGGTGAATATCCCAAATAAAATAGATGAGAAAAATATGTTGTACTTTTTTCCTACTCTGCAAGGTTATTTGGGCAGGAGATTAATTTGATTTGAATATTATTTTGAAGATGACCAGAGAAGACACTGGCTATTTTTAAGGATAAGGAAAGATACCTGCTTTCCAGATTGGGCTGAAGTTATTGCCAGGTTTCAGTGAAGACATTCTCACCTAAGGGTGTGAGACGGTCATCACTTAAGTAAGAAAACACTTTATGCTCACTTGATTTATGGTTGAAGCTTCAGATCAAGAGTTTGCTTCTCTCCTGCCAGAGTACTCTACTTACGGGAAAACTCTGAGTATAATACCAAACTGCTCAACTCAGGAGTTAGGATCTTTTTACCCTATCTGATGAGCCTGTTACCACTTAGACACATGGCAGAGCGTAGGATTCCAAAGAGACAAAAAGCAACTCGATCAATATTTGATAAAGAGAAAAGAAATTGGGCAATTGTCGTACCATCCTAGCCAGGAGTCAAGGTAGCATCCTGAGTTTCTCTATATCCAGAAACAGGAAAAGTTAGGGAAGTTTTAAAGGAAGGAGGTGGAAAGAAACCAAAGATCCAAACTCCTGTATCACATTACCATGGCTAGCATAGTATTTTTAGGCCCATGAGGTGCAGGAGAGGTAGGTGTTTCAGGACATTACATTGATTTGGCTTCTACTTTCTCTTCTCTTTGATTAGATTTTATACTTTTCTCTAAGTTCATTTGTGTAGGCCAGGGCATTTTGTAATAACTTTGGATGCAGAAAATAACTGAAAGTGGTAAAAAAAAAAAAAGGCCAAAGTCAAAACTCAGTTCAAATCTTGCCTTTCTGTCACCAACTTTTCTTTCTACAAGTGGATATTTTAATTAAGAAAATTCTAATTATAGTATAGATTTCAATAAAGGTAATGTAATATATTATAATAGATGCTCGAATTTAATGCATGCATTTTTTATTTTAGAAATGCTCTAAAAAATATGTGGCTCTTATCTTTGATGAGAGAGAAGTGAAGAAAATCTATGCATTCCAGGAAGCAGCAGCTCAGTTTTAATTAAAAATGCAAGGCTAATTTGTCTCCTTTCCAGAGCTACTGGTATTTTCCCTTTGGGCTGTTGTGTAGATGTGTCTGCCATTTGTCTGAATATAAATAACTCTCATTTTCACACTTATCTTTTCCTAATTTTTGTTAAAATGGTTGGTTATACTGGTAAATTAATTTCATATCTGGCTAGTGTGTGTATATGTACATATATATGTATGCATATATATAATATATAGATCTCAACTTATGAACAGAAGACTATTTTTTCACTTTTGTGAATAAAACAAGAAAACACAGTTGTGTCAGGGGTTCCCAAGACCACCCTCCAGTTGGATTATTTCCTAGAAGGACTTACAGAATTTAGAAAAGCTGTTATAGTCATTATAGTTCATTACAGTGAGAAGATACAGATTTAGATCAGAAAGGTACAGGTGCATAGTGCAGAGTCCAAGAGAAACAGATTCAGAATTTCAGTTGTCCTCTCTGAGTGGAGTCACACAGACAGGACTTAATTTTCCCAGTAACCATGTGTGATATCATGGGAAAAGTGTTTTTTAACAGTATCGCTGATCCAAGACTTGGTGAACAGGGTTTTATCAGAGCTTAGCCACATAGGCATGGAACACATGACTGATCTTAGCTACTCAGTCTCCAACATCTCTCTTTCCTCATCAAAATGATACAGTGTGGCCCAGGGCCCTGGGTGTTCACCATAAGTCACATTGTTTAAAATATTCAATCTGGTATGACCCAAGCATCTAGGTATACAAAGACACTCTTATCAGGCACGATATTCCAAGGGCTCAGAGGTATCTCTCAGGAACATATCAAAGGTCAGTCCAATGGACTTTTAGAATGTACAGGACTTGGACAACCTAAGCCTGCTGAGATAACTCTTCATTATACAGTAGTGGTGCTAAATACAAAGACTTTTCACATAAGCATGAGTGCTGAATTCATTATTTGGAAAAATTATAAAGGCATTGTAGTTCCTTTGCTGAAGGCAAGTGGACAGCAATGCCTTACCTCAGAAGTGCCTTTACTATGGTGTACATTTTCTAAGGGGAGACTGATTAGCATTGTGGATGCCAACACCAGAGGCCTAATTTGTGGCGCAGCCAGCACTACTGGTATCACGTGTGCTTTGTTTGTCTTAGAGGGCCCTGTGTCAATATTAGCAGTTGAGGGAAACTGCTAGGGGAGGGAGGGTCATACCTCATCAACAAGGGTACCTGCATAATCAACTTTTGTATACCTAACCCTGAATTGTACCCCACATCTTTATAATAAAATAATAAATAAAAATAAAAAATAAATAAAATATTACATGGAAGGTGAACAATGCATTACCTGGTTAACTATTTTATCTGTTTAAATTTCATCCTATTATACAGCATATAGTCTAACAAAGAAGAAACCACATGGGGATGATGAATGGAAACATTTTCATTGGGAAATGTAAGGACAAAGGTCTGGAGTAAAGAGTGCTAAAAACAGTTAAGCTTGTGACTATCCACAGGGATTCTTGAGAATCAAGGGACAATTCTGAGGACAGGGTATATGGAGGATATTCAATGCATATTAATTCATTATGAATATATATTTCTCAAATTTCCCAAGTTTTATGGAGAACAGAAAGTCAGGATATGATGTGCTTTTAGGCCTTGTGTTTACCTGTCAATCTCAGTTGCTTTCAAGCATTTAGAAGAATATAATGGATATATGAGAGGACCGTGGAATTTATTTATAAAAATTATGTATGTATTCTTACATGTTTAAACTTCAGTCACCTTCAAAGTACTTTCCGTTTGATGCAATACACCTATTGAGATGCTTTTTCCATCACTCGAAACAGTTTTTGAACTCATCAATCTTGATGCCTTTTAGTGCTTCTGTTTGTTGTTGTTGTTGTTGTTTCACCTATTCCCCATGGGCAAAATGTTTTCCTTTGAGGAATTTTTTCATTTGGGGAAACAAAAAACAGTTGATTGAGGTGAGGTTGGGTGAATGGGGATGGTGGCGCAGGGAGGTCATGCTGTTTTTGGTCAAAAACTGCTGAACACTCAGGGTGGTGTGGACAGTTTGTTCATGTAAATCACCCATCATAAAATGGGCAAACATGTAGAAAGAATCTCCAAAAAAAATTCACTGAAGCCCAATGTAGCCTCTCACAACAAACTAGCTGATACGCTGCTGTTGATGGGTTCCTAGAACACCTACCTAGCAGGGGAAGGCTATACTACAAGGGGCCTGTCCTCCAAAAAATAATTCCATTTTTGGGTTCCCCCATATACCCATAGGACATATGAGTATTCATGGCTTATATCTAAGACTTACTTCCTTTGATAACAAGATTAATTTTAGACCCAACCTCTAGGTAGAGCAGAGTGGGAGTTTAAAGGAAAGCCAAGGCACTATGATTGCTGAACAGTGAACTTGAGTGTAGGGTAGCAAACCTAAACTTAGTCAACACAGAGCAAGATTTGGTAAGAAGACTAGTTTACTTTTGTGGTATGAATGCATCATTTTAGCTCTAGATAATCTGAGTTACCCAGAAAAATATAAAATAGTTGCTCAAGTGATATTCTAAAACCAAACTCTGTCCTCTGTGATTTGGATCCTAAATGTATAAAAGGGCACATTTAAGGAATGTGGTAAACATAGATCTCAATAAACTTGAGTCTTAATTAATAGTGGTGGCTGAACATGTTTAATGCATAGAAAACTTCATAAGAGAAACTTGTAAAAGCAATAAGGTATACTGAAACATTTTGGAAGGAGAGCTGCACTAGAAATTCAGTTTCATGTTTGCCTTTTTTTCTTTATGAAATATAGAATTTCTTTTTTTTTTTGAGTTGGAGTCTCACTCTGTCACCCAGACTGGAGTGCAGTGGCCACTCCCAGCCACTGCAGCCTCGTTCTGCTGGGCTCAAGTGATCCTTCCGCCTCAGCCTTCCAAGTAGCTGGAACTACAGGCGCGTGCTACTACGCCCGGCTGATTTTTGATTTATTGTAGAGATGAGGTCTCGCCAAGTTGCCTAGGCGGGTCTCGAACCCACGGGCTCAGGCAATCCACTCACCTCAGCCTCCCAAAGCGCGGGATTGTAGGCTGAGCCACCGGGCCTGGCTAGAATTTCTTATTCTTCAGGTTCTGCCGAGTTGGTTGCATAAAAGAACATTTTAATGAAAATCTTTGATAATTTTGATATGTTTTGAGAATTAATTTTGGTGGAAATTGATCTATATTTTGTGAAAGAGGGGTTTGTTTTTTCTTCCAAGTGAGTTACCTTCATTTTTACAATTTAAAGGTTGTGTGACTTTTACTTAAACAAGCAGCCACCTGATTCTAAGCTTTCCCCTTCATTTTCCCGCTTTTCTTTCATATTATTCTGTTTTACTCTCCTATTCTCTTTCCCGCCATCTTTTTTCCCTACTGTCATCCATTCATTGAATAATTATTTACAAGTATAATACTAATTGCTAGGGGCACATGAGGTATTTGTCTTTTCGTTTCTGGCTTAGTTCACTTAGCATAATGTCCTCCAGTTTCATTCATGTTGTCTCAAATGACAGAATTTATTTCTTTTTTAAGACTCAATAATATTCCATCATACACACACACACACACACACACACACACACACACACACAGACACACATACTCACACATGCTCACAAACAGTAAAACAGGTTTTATATCCCTTATTTGAAATGTTTGGGACCAGAAGGGGTGGCCTTTGGATTTTTTTCTTCGAATTTTGGAATATTTGTACATACATAATGAAATATCTTGGGGATGGATCCCAAGTCTAAATTCAGAATCCATTTATGTTTTATATACAATATATACACATAGCCTGGAGGTAATTTTATAAACTATTTTGAAATGATTTTGAGCATGAAACAAAGGTTTGATTTTGACCTATCATATGAGGTGTGGTATGAAATTTTCCACTTGTGGCATCATATCTGTACCCCCCAAATTTTGGATTTTGGATCATTTCAGATTTTGGATTTTCAGATTAGGAATACTCAACTTGTATCATATATCCTTTATCCATTTGTTTATTGATGAGCACTTAGGTGGTTTCCACATATTCGCTATAGTGACAAATGCTACAATGAACATGGGAAGATATCTCATTAATATAGTGAAGTCATTTCCCTTGGTTACATACCCATAAATAGGAGTGCTGGTTCATATAGTAGTTCTATTTTTAATTTTTTTCAAGACCTATATGAAAATATACTATTTCCATAATATCTGTACTAATTTTTATTTCCATCAAGCATGCACAAGAGTTCCTTATTATCCACATCTTTACTGACACTTACCTTTTTGACTCTGATGGTTTCCATCCTTACAGATGTGAGATGCTATCTCATTGTGGTTTTGATTTTCATTTTTCTGATGATTAGTGATTTTGAGTATCTATTAATATAGCTGTTGGCCATTTTCATGTCTCCTTTGGAAAAATGTCTATTCAGGTTATTTGTTCATTTTAAATTGGAGCATTTGTTTTTTTTCGGTTGAGCTGTATGAATTCTTCATGTATTTTGGATATCAAACTCTTATCAGATAGATATATTACATGGTTTGCAATTATTTTCTCCCATTCCATAGGTTGCCCTTCCTTTTGTTGATTTTCTTTGTGCAAAACTTTTTAGTTTTATATAATTTATTTTTGCCTTTGTTGCCGGCACTTTTGGTGTCACACCCCAAAATCATTACCCAGCATGATGTCAAGGATCATTTCCCCTATGTTGTTTTCTAGGAGTTTCAACTTTTACATTTAAATCTTTAATCCATTTTGAGTTTATTTTTTGTCTGTGGTATGGAGTAAAGGTCCAATTTTATTCTTTTGCACATGGATGTCCAATTTTTCCAGTTCCATTTACTAAAGAGACCATCCTTTTCCTATTGTGTATTTCTGATGTCTTTGTTGACTTGTTGGCTGTAATATTTATGGGTTTACTTGGGGGCTCTCTATTCTGTTTCATGTGTCTGTGTGCTTGATTTTATGCCAGTACCATAGCACTTTGATTATTATAGTTTTGTTATATAATTTGAAATCAGAAAACTGTGATGACTCCAGCTCCCTTTCTTTTGTTCAAGGTTGCTGTAGCTATTCAGAATCTCTTGTGGCTCCATATAAATTTTAGAATAGTTTTTTTTCTGTTTCTGTGTAAAATGTCATTGGGTTTTTTATGGGATTGCATTGATCTGTAGATTGCTTTGGGTAGTACAGAGTATGGATATTTTAACAATATTTTTTTTCCATTCATGTACATGGTATATATTTCCACTTATTTGTGTCTTTAATTTGTTCATCAATTTTTAATAGATTTTAATGTACAGATCTTTCATGTCCTTGTTTAAATTTGCTCCAAAGTATTTTATTCTTTTTGATGTTGTTGTAAATGAGACATTTTAAAATTTCTTTTTTGTATAGTTCATTGTTGGCATATAGAAATGTTACTGATTTTTGTTGTTGGTTTTGTATCTTGAGACTTTCCTGAATCTGTTTATTAGTTCCAACAGTATTTTGGAGGAGTATTTAGGTTGTTTACACATCAAATCATGTCATCTGCAAACAGAAACAATTTTAATTTCTTCCTTTCCAATTTGATTGTCTTCTATTTTTTTCCTCACATTCTTGTTTGGGCTAGGACTTCCACCATTATGTTGAATAGAAATGGCAGGAGTAGACATTCTTATTTTGTTCCTCATATTAGAGAAAAAGGTTTCAGTCTTTTACTGAATATAATTTTAGCTGTCGACTTATCATATATGGCTCTTACTATGTTGTGGTACTTTCTATATTCAATTTGTTAAGAGTTTTTATTATGAAAGGGCATTGGATAGTGTGAAATACTTTTTCTGCAGCTATTGAAATGATCATATGATTTTTATTCTTCATTTTGTTAATGTGGTGTATAATATTTATTGATCTGTGTCATACCGTCCTTGCACCCCAGGTATAAACTCCAATCGACCATAGTGTATGACCCTTTTAACGGGCCATTGAATTCAGGTTTTTGGCATTTTCTTTTAAAAATTTTATATTTATTTTTATTAGGGATAATGACATAATTTTCTTGTTAACATGTTGTCTGTCTTTGGAAAAGCTGATCTTATAAGATGAATTTATAAATGTTTTCTTTAATTTTTTGGAAGATATTGAGAAGGATTGATAATAATTCACCTTTAAATTTTTGGTAGCATTTACTAGTGGAGTGTGATTCTGAGCTTTCATTGGTTGCTGTTTCAATTTCCTTATTCATTTTTGCACTATTCAGATTTTATATTTCTTCATGATTTGGTTTTGATGGGTTTATGTTTGTCTAGGAGTTTATCCATATATTCTAGGCGACCCAATATATCAATGTTTAATTATCCATATTTCTGTGTATCAGTTTTAATGAATCCACTTTCCTTTTTTATATTATTTAAGTCTTGTCTCTTTTTTCTTAGTTTAACTAAAACCATTTGTCCATTTTGTTGGACTTTTCAAACACTGAACTGTTTTTTAAAAACAATTTTTATTTTAAGATGTAGGGTACAATTTGGTGTTAGGTGTACAAATAGTCATTGTACAGGCAGTTTTAGCCTTACTTTGGTCCCCACTTCACCTGGTTTGAGATCAGGTACCATTACTGACGACGTGGCCCCCCTTCCCCTGGTAGTTTCCCACTACTGCCAATCCCTTTCTTGTAGTAACTCTTATTTTTATTGATAATTTCTATTATTTTACTTGCCTCTTTTTCATTTATTTTTGTTCTTTATTATTTTCTTTCTCCTGCTAATTTTGGGATTCACTTTTGGTTTTTCTAGATCCTTGAGACATGAAGTTAGGTTGTTTAATTGAGATCTTTCTTTTTTCTTTTATGTAGATATTTATCATTATAAATGTTCCTCTTATAACTGTTTTTGCTACATCCCATAAGTTTTGATATGTTGTGATTCCATTTTTGTCTTTCTCAGAATATTTTTAATCTTCCATTTGATTTCCTACTGTCAGGAGTTTATGTTGTTTAATTTCCACTTATTTGTGAATTTCCAAGTTCTCCTCATGGTATTGATTTTTAGTTTAATACCATTGTAGTTGGTAATGATACTTGATACGATTTCAGTGATCTTAAATTTGTTAGGACTTGTTTTGTGGCCTAATATATCAACTGACCTGGAGAATGTCCCATGTGCACTTCAGAAGAATGTGTACTCAACTGCTGTTGGATGGAATGTTCTGTACATATTTTCTAGGTCCATTTGTTCTAGAGTGTAGTCTAAGTCCATAATAATTTCTGATTTTGTTTATTTGGATCTTTGCTCCCTTTTTCTTGGTTAGTATACCTTGTGATGTATCAATTTTACTTTTCTTTTCAAAGAAGCAATTTTTTCATTTTGTTTATTCTTTATATTTTTATTCTCTGTTTTATTTAGTTCTGCTCTATCTTATTTCTTTCTTCTCCTACTTTGGGATTGTTTTGTTCTTGCTTTTCTAGTTCCTTTAGGTGCATTGTTAGAATGTTGATTTGTAATGTTTCTATTTTTTGTGTGTATGCATTTTTTGATATAAAATTCCTTCCTAGCAAGACTTGGTATATCCTACATGGTTTGGTATGTTATGCTTCCATTTTCATTTGTTTCAAGAATTTTTTGATTACCATCTTAATTTCCTCAGTGACCTAATGGTCGTTTAGGGTCATGTTGTTTAGTTTCCACATATTTGTATAGTTTCCAAAGTTTATCTCGGTATTTATTTCTACTTTTATTCTATTGCGGTCTGAGAAGACACTTGGTATAATTTCTGTTTTTAAACTTTGTTGAGATTTGTTTTGTAGTATAACGTATGGTTTATTTTGGAGAATGTTCTAGTGAAAAGAATGCATATTCTGCACTTGTTGGCTAAGATATTCCACAAATGTCTGTTAGGTCAATTTGGTCAAAAGATCAGTCTAAATACAGTGTTTCTTCGTTGATTTTCTGTCTAAAAGATCAAATGCTGAGAGTAGTGTGTTAAAGTCTCTCAATACTCTTGTATTCAGAAACTTATCTTTTTCTTTAGATCTAGTAATATTGGCTTTATTAATCTGAGTGCTCCAGTGTTAGGTGCTTATATATTTAGAATCATTATATTCTCTTACTTGATTGGTGCTTTATCATTATATAATGACCTGTTTATCTTTTTTTAAATTTTTTTACTGTTTTTGACTTGAAGTCTATTTTATCTGATATAGATGTTCGGTTTTTGTGGAATATCTTTTTCCATCTCTTTAATTTTGTGTCTATATTGGTCTTTGCAGGGCAAGTACATTTCTTGTAGTATCATTGGATTGTGTTTCTTTATCCATCCAGCCAGTCTATTTTAAGTGGGGAATGTAATCTATTTACATTTAAGTTTATTATTGATATTTGAGGTTTTGTTCTTGTTATATTGTTCATTGTTTTTTGACTGTTTTTATATTATTTTTTCCTTTCTTTTTCTTTTTTCATTTATTTAATTTTTTTGAGTTGGAATCTACTCTGTTGCCCAGGCTGGAGTGCAGTGGCACACTCACAGCCACCCCAGCGTCGATGTGCTGGACTCTGGTGAACCTTCTGCCTCAGTCTTCCAAGTGGCCGCAACTACAGGTGTGTGCTGCCACGCCGGCTAATTTTTTGATTTTCTCTGTAGAGACGAGATCTTGCCAAGTTGCCCAGGTTGGTCTTGAACCCATGGGCTCAGGCAATCCACTTGCCTTGGTCTCCCAAAGTGCTGGGATTACAGGCTGAGCCACCAAGCCTGGCCTTCTTTTTCTCTTATTGGTTATCATTGTAATTTGGTATTTTTCTGTAGTGGTACCATTTGAATCCTTTTTCTTCCTTTTGTGTGTGTATGGATTATCAGTGAGTTTTATACTTTCATGTGTTTTTCTGATGGTAATTGTCCTTTCAAATTCATATTTATGACTACCTTGAGCATTTCTTTTATGACTGGTCTAGTCTTGACAAATTCCCTCAGCATTTTGCTTATCTGGGAAACACTTTATTTTTCTTTCAGTTTTACAAAGGATAATTTTGGGTATTTATCTTTTTCTTTCAGCATTTTGAATATCTCATCCCGTTCTCTCTTGGCCTGTAAATTTTCTGATGAAAGATCTGCTGTTAGTCTGTTGGAAGTTACTTTATAGGTGACTTGACAGTCTCTTTTGCTGTTTTTTTTTTTTTTTTTCTTTTTGCTCTGACTTTGGAAAGATGACTATAATATGCCATGGAGAAGACATTTTTGCATATTTGTTTGGAAACACTTGGGGCTTCTACAACTGGATGTCTGGGTTCTTGCTAGACTTAAAAATTTTCATGTAATATTTCATTACATAAGTTTATAAGCCTTTCATTCTTTTTTACTCTTGGGGACACAGATCATTTGAATATTTGTTTGCTTTATTTTGTTTAAAATGTCACAAAGTCTAATTCTTTTTTTTAATCACTTTTTCTTTATTTTTGTCTGACTGAATTATTTCAAAATACCTGTTTCAAGTTCTGAGATTCTTCTTCTTGTTTTAGGCCTATTGCAGAACCTTTCAAATATATTTTGTGATTTATTCAATGAATTCTTCATTTCCAGATTTATGCTTAGTTCTTTTTAAAAAATCTATCTTTTTGGTAAACTTTTTCATTCATATCCTGAATTGTTTTTCTGAGTTATCTGTTCTGTTTTTTTTTTTTTTTCAGAATTCTCTTGTATCTTGCTGAGCTTCTAAAAAACCAGTATTTTGAATTCTTTATCTGGGATTTTGTGAAATTCCATTTGATTGTGATCTGTTGATGAACAATTATTGTGTTTCCGTGGAGGTGTTATATTTTCTTGCTTGTACATGTTTCCTGTGTTCTTATGTTGATGTCTGCACAAATGGTGTAACAGTCACATCCTTCAGTTTTTTCAATTTGCTTTCAAAGTGGAGGACTTTTTCCTGAAGATGTATATATGTTGTTGGTTGGATTTGGTGCTTTGGTTTGATTTTATGTACATGAAGTAGGGTAATCTCCATATAATTTCCTCATTTGTAAGTAGCATCAGTGGTATCTGAGATTTCCTTGGTGGTTTAGGGTATAGTTATTAGTGGCTATGGTGAACTTTTGCTAGAGAATAGGGTGGCAAGTGGACTAGTCTTCAGACCCCAGTAGTAGTATCAGCAAGTTGGGTCAGCCCAATCTTAAACGTTGGCAAGAGTATTCAATTGGCCAGTTCTGGGTGATCTCTAGGCCCCTAGACAGCATTCTCAATTACTAGAGAGATGGGACCAGGTGAGCAGACTTGCCCTCATCTTCCTTGATAGTACATTCTGGTGCTTGCTATGATAGGCAGGGGAGGGTGGTTTCCAAGTTGCTGGTGGAATGGTCAGGTATGGGGAGTGGTGACTGAGTTGCAGGCTTGCAACCATGGAGAGTAGGACCACTAAGGACATGCAGAGTAGGCCGGTAGCTTTGGAACACATAGTTTTCTCATACCTCATCAGTCTTACAGCAGCCCACAGAGGCAGCGGGATTTGTTAATAAGGCATGTGAAAGTGCTTGGCCTCTCTTTCCTTCCTTGGCCCAGCATTAGCAGCAGCAGCAGCAGTGGCAGCTTTAGCCCTAGCTCCAGGGAAGGATACAAACTTTTGGCAGCTGGGCTCTGAGAATGGCACCAGTTGTGAACCTTCCACGGAAGAGGGCGGGGCCTCTCTCAGTTGAAGTAGTGTTAAGTATGTAGTCCTGGGGAGTGCAGTTTGCTTGCACCTTAGTCCAGCAGCAGTGGTGAAATTTATTATTGGGGTTCCTGAGGGTTCCTGGCCTCCCCTCTTCCTCACTGGCCTGATAGCAGTAGTGGCAATGGCAGCCTCAGGACAGGACACGGTCCTTTGGGTGTCTTGACTCACAGAATGGTGTCAAGCTACAGTTACTCAGGAGTCAGAAGCCTGCTGGAACTCAGAGAGGTCGCTTTCTGGAGTAATGCCTCTCTGCAATCTCTAGACAGCTCACAATATTCATCTTCAGGCTTGTATGGCTGAAGGGGATCTCCCATAGCTAGGATTGTAAAAGTCATTATGGGAATGTGGAACACTGGGGATTGCTCATTTATGCTTGCACCATGTCTGGGAGCTTCATCTGGCTCTCAACCTGAGCAGCCTGCCTTGCTTCCGTCTACGTCTTTGCCTTCGGTCATTTCCATTGTTTTCATTGTTGAATCCCAGTGTTTTCTCTTAGACAATCTATTCAAAGTTCAAATATCTATTTGTTATTTTGGTTTCTCTCTGGAGGAGGTGCATAGTAGCTGCATCTATTCAGTCATCTTGAATTTGCCTCAAAGAGGCACTTTTTATTACAGCTTCAATCTCATTTCTTGTTATTATTTCATTGAGGTTTTCTGTATCTTCATGGATCAATCTTGGTAGACTGTATTTATTCAGGAATTTATTCTGTTTTTACGTTTTTCAATATGTTGCTATATAATGGTTCATAATAGTCTTTTATTATTATTATTCAATATTTTTTATTATGATATTGTGGGGTACAGTTAAGGGTTAGGTATACAAATATGCTTCGTTCAGTCACCCTTGTTGATAAGAAGTGTCTCCCCATCCCCAGACAGATATTTACTACCATTAATCCCATCACC
>CAUYQG010129529.1:0-13519 GCA_963574415.1 Tarsius wallacei
CTGTCCATCAAAAGAGGACTGGATTAAAAAAATGTGGTACATATACACAATGGAATACTATGCAGCCGTAAAAAAGAATGAAATCATGAATTTCGCAGCAACCTGGATGGAACTAGAGTCTATAATACTGAGTGACCTCTCGCAGTAACAAAGAACTGAGTATCACATGTTCTCACTCATATAGTAGATCTTGATCATCCAACATATTACCATAAGAAAATGACTGGCAGTGGTGGGAAACTATGGGGGCGGAGGGGGTAGGGAGATGGGATTAATGGTAGTAAATATCTGTCTGGGGATGGGGAGACACCTCTTATCAACAAGTGTGCCTGAATGAAGCATACTTGTGTACCTAACCCTTAACTGTACCCCACAATATCACAATAAAAAATATTGAATATAAAAAAAAACATAAGCAAAAAAACTCCCCCAAAAAACAACACTTCATAATTTATCTCAGAAGATGTCAAACTTTTTTTTGCAAAAGGCCAAATAATAAACATTTTTGACTTTATGGGCCACATAAGGTTTCTGTCATATATTCTTTTAAAACTAATACTTAAAAATGTACAAAACATTCTTAGCTTGTGGGCTTACAAAAACAGAAGACAGAACAGATTTGGCCTATGACCATAGTTTTCCAATCATTGCTGGTATTATTTATATTTAAAACTTCAAATATAAGAAATTTCACATGTAATGTAAGAAACTTTCAACAAAATAGTGTTATTTCCCTGACTTATCCTTGATGCTGTTTTGCCATCTATTTTTCTCCTAAATATAAGCCCTACAATTTTTTGGTACAAATTTTACTTTGATAGTCAATTTTCTTTTAAAAGAAATTTAAAAGCAAGAAAAGAATTTTTTTATATTTATCAGTATATTTGCTATTTCAGGTTCTCTTCATCCAAGTACACATTTGGTATAATTTTCTTTCAGCTTAAATAACTTTTAAAATATTTAATATTTTAAACATTTCTTGTGCTAATCTGCTGGACATGAATTCTTTCACTCCTTACTTGTCTGCAAAAGTGTTACTTAACCTTCAATTTTGACACAAATATTCACTCAACATGAATTTTTTCATTGGCTTTTAAATCTCTTGGCCCTTTAGACGTGTCATTTTATTTTCCTTAAAAAAAAAATCTATCTCTATATTAAGTTCATGTTTTTCTTTAAATAATTGAAAACATTTGTGACAATTGCTTTGCAAATTTTTCTGCTAATTTAGTTATCATTAGTATTTTTGGTTCTACCTTTTTAATATTAAATTTATTTTTAATTAATTTATTTTAAATATTTGGGGTACAATTCAGGATTAGGTATACAAATGGCCTTTGTACAGGTTTGGGCCTTCCTTTGGCCTCCACTTTGCCTGGTTTGAGATAATTGTACCCCTATTAATGTTATGCACCCCCCCCAGCAGTTTCCAGCTACTGCCAATTCTTTTCTTATTGTATTATGATAAATGTTCAGTGTCTGCTTATGAGTGAGAACATGTGGTACTCAGTTCTTTGTTTCTGTGATAAATCACTGAGTATTATAGACTCTAAATCCATCCAAGTTCCTGTGAAATCCATAATTTTGTTCTTCTTTATGGCTGCATAATATTCCATCACGCATATGTCCCACATTTTTTTAATCCAGTCCAGTTTCAATGGGTAGCACGGTTGACTCCATGCTTTTGCTAGTGTAAACAGTACTGTACTAAACATGGGTTTGCAGGTATCTTTTTTGTAGAATGATTTAATTCCTCCAGGTATACTCCTAGAAGGGGGATTTCTGGGTCATATGAAAGGTCAATTTTTAGTTATTTGGGAATCGCTATATTGTTTTCCATAGGGGTCGAAGTAGTTTACTTTCCCACCAACAATGTAGAAATGTTCCATTTTTTCCATATCCTCAATAGCATCTGTCGTTTTTTATTTTATTAATGATGGCCATTCTTACTGGAGTTTGGTGGTATCTCAATATGGTTTTGATTTCTATTTCTCTGATGATTGGTGAGGCTGAGTGTTTTTTCATGTACCTGTTGGCTGCTCATGTATCTTCTTTTGAGAAGTGTCTATTCATGTCTTTTGCTCACTTTTTAATTGGCTGTTTGCTTTTTTTTCCTTTCGGCATGCATGAGTTCCTTGTAGATCCTGGATGTTAGGCCTTTGTCAGATATATGGTTGGCAAATATTTTTTCCCATTCTGTGGGCTGTCTCCCCACTTTTGATGGTCTCTTTTACTTTGCAGAAACTTTTCAGCTTGATGAAATCCCACTTGTCTATCTTATCTCTTATGGCATAGGCTTTGGGGTTTTGATCAAGAATTGGTTGCCTATTCTGGTTTCCATAAGCATGTCTCCTGCATTTTCTAAGATTCTTAAAGTTTGGAGTTTTAAGTTTAGAACTTTAGAGTTGATTTTTGTGTATGGGACAGGTAGAGGTCCTGTTTAATTCTTCTGCACATAGCCAGCCAGTTTTCCCAGCATCATTTACTGAATACATTCTCCTTACCTCAGGGGTTGTTGTTGGAGGCTTTGTTGAAGATGAGTTGGTTGAGAAGTTGAGGTTTTGCTTCTGGAATCTCTATTCTGTTTTATTGGTCCATATGCCTATTTTTGTACCAATACCATGTTGTTTGGATTATTTTAGTCTTATAATAAAGTTTAAAGTCTAGAAGTGTGATACCTCCCACTATGTTTCCTTTGATAAGGATTGTTTTGGTTATTCGTGGTCATTTATGTTTCCATGTGAATTTCTGTATTGTTATTTCCAAGTCTGAGAAAAATGATGTTGGTTATTGAATGGGCATAGCATTGAATCTATAGATTGTCTTTTGTAGGATGGACATCTTAACTATGTTTGTTCTTCCAATCCATGAGCATGAAATATTTTTCCATTTGTTTGTATCATCTTTGACTTCTTTGAGGAGTATTTTGTAGTTTTCATTGTAATGATCTTTCACTTCTCTAGTTAGGAAGATGATGAGGTATTCACTTTTTGTGTGGCTATTGTGAATGGCGTTGTCCTTTTTGTTTGGTTCTCTGTCTGTTTGTTGTTAGTGTATAAGGATGCAACTGTCTTTTACACATTGATTTTGTACCCTGAGACTTTTCCAGAGTCTTTTATTAGTACAAGGAAGTTTTTGATAGATTCTCTTGGATTTTTGAGGTATAGGTTCATGTCATCAGAAAAGATGGATAACTTGACTTCTTTTCCTATTTGGTATATATCTCTGATTTCCTTCTCTTATCTGATTGCTCTAGCCAGGACTTCCAATACTATGTTGAATAGGAGGGGTGAGTGTGGGCAGCCTTTTGTTCCAGTTTTCAGGGGAAATGATTCCAATTTCTGTCCAGTTAGCAATATGTTGACTGCGGGTTTATCATAGATGATTCTTAATTTTGAGGTATGTTCACTCTATGCCCAGGTGTTTGAGAGTTTTTATCAAGAAGGGATGCTGGATTTTATTGAAAGCTTTTCTGCATCTAAGGATATAATCATGTGGTTCTTATTTTTGCATCTCTTTATGTATTTAATTACATTTATCATCATGTGAATGTTGAACCAGCCCTGCATCCCAAAGATGAAGCCTACTTGGTTATAGTGGATAATTTTTGAGATGTGTTGTTGGATTTGGTTTGTTAGAATCTTGAGAATTTTTGCATCTATTTTCATCAGGGATAGTGGCCTGTCATTATCTTTCTTTGTTGGGTTTTTACCCAATTTGAGTATCAGCATGATATTAGCTTTGTAAAATAATTTGGGGAGAGTTTCATCTTTCTTTTTTGCCTGGAATAACTTCAGTAGAATTGGTATCAGCTCCTCCACATATGTTTTGTAGAATTCTGCTGGAAATTCACCTGGTCTAGGGTTTGGTTTTTTTTTTTATAGGTAGTTTTCTTATGACACAGCCAATTTCCTGAGTTGTTATTGGTCTATTTAGGATCTCAATTTCTTCTTGTTTCAACCTTAGGGGTTTGTGGGATGTTAGAAAGTTCTCCATTCCATTTAGGTTATCAGTTTTTTTCATACAGGTGTGCATAGTAATCTCTCATAATCTTTTGTGTTTATTCTGGGTCTGGTGTGACTTGATGTTTTGCATTTCTGACTGTGAATATTTGGGCTTTTTCTCTCTTTTTCTTGGCCATTCTGGGTAAAGGTCCATCAATCTTGTTTAACATCAAAGAACCAGCTTTTTGTTTCACTGATTTTTTTCTATGGTATTTTTGTCTTCTATGTCCCGTATTTTAGCTTCTACTTTGGTGATCTGTATTCTTTTGTTGAAGTTAGGGTTTTGGTGGTCTTGCCTTTCCAGCTTCCTTAGGTGATTTGCTAGGCTGTCAACGTGCTCTTTTGATTTTCTTGAGGTGTATTTGTAGAGATATAAATTCCCTTCTTAGTACTGATTTTATGACATCCCAAAGGTTTTGGTAAGATGTTTCTTCATTTTCATTTGTTTCTAGGAATCTTTTAATTTATGTACTGACCAAGGAGTTCTTCAGCATTATGATGTTTAGTGTTCATGCCTTTGTGGGTTTTGAAGGAATTTTGTTGGTGGTGATATTTATTTTTATTCCACTGTGACCTGAAAAGTTGCATGACACTATTTCAATCTTGTGAAATTTGTTTATGCTTCTGTTATGGCAAAGGATGTGGTTGATCTTGGAGTATGTTCAATGTGGAGATGAGTAAAATATATATTCTGTGGTTTTGGAGTGGAGTATT
This sequence comes from Tarsius wallacei, assembly GCA_963574415.1. Classification (NCBI taxonomy): domain Eukaryota; kingdom Metazoa; phylum Chordata; class Mammalia; order Primates; family Tarsiidae; genus Tarsius; species Tarsius wallacei. The sequence continues at coordinate 4,719 of CAUYQG010129529.1, forward strand.
CGGTATGTATCTACTAAGTCCATTTGGTTAAGCATCAAGTTGAGGTTCCGGATCTCTTTGTTCATTTTTTGCCTTGATGATCTATCTGGGGTTGTTAGTGTGGTATTTAAGTGCCCACCTATAATGGTGTTAGAGTCAATATCTTTTTTTAGTTTTCATAGTACCTGCTTTATAAAAGCTGGTGCTCCAGTGTTGGGTGCATATATGTTTATGATGGATATTTCTTATTGATGGATCAAGTCTTCTTTCCTTATGTAGTTTCCTTTCGTATTTAAAAAAAACTTTGATGGCTTAAAGGTTGTTTTAGCTGATATTTAAATCATGACTCCTGATTTATTTTGTAATCCATTCACCTGAAAATTTGTTTTCCATCCTCTAACTTTGAGTTTGTAGATGTGCTTTGTGGCAAGATGAGTTTCCTGGAGGCAGCAAATTACTGAATCATGTGTTTTTATCCAGGTTGCCAGTTTATGTCTTTTCAGTGGTGCATTTAGTCCATTCATGGTAAGGCTAATTATTGAAATGTGAGTTTGTCACTGACATAATGCTTTTATAAGGCTGTTTTGTTTTTGTTTAGCTTTTGTGATGATATATGTGTGTGTTTTCATTTTTGCAGGTGTGTTGTGTGTTCTGCTGCTTCTATGGTTGTTTGTGATCTTGTGAAGTACATGATCTTTCTTTTGTTTATTTTTTCTTCTGTGCCCAGCACCTTTTTAAGCATCTCCTGTAGAGCTGGTTTCATAGCTGCATATTCTCTTAGGGATTGGATGTCTGGAAAGAATGTTAATTCTCCATCGCTGATGAAGTGTAGCTTGGCTGGGTAGGAAATTATTGGCTGAAATTTTTTTATCTTTGAGAACATTAAAGATTGGGGTCCAATTCCTTCTGACCTGTAGTGTTTCTTCAGATAAGACTGCAACAGTTCTGAATGGTCTCCCCTGGTAGGTAGTCTGACCTTTTTCTCTTGCCGCTTTTAGGATTTTTTATTTTATATTTCTTTGTGTAGGCAAGTTATTATGTGTCTAGGGATTGGTCTTCTCTTAAGATGTCTTGCAGGGTTCTCTGGATCTCTTGTGCCTGTATAGTTGTCTGGCCAGATAAGGAAAGTTTTCTTGAATAACCTCATGGAATGTTTGTTCCAAGGTATTTTCTGTTTCTCTTTTTATTTCAGGTATTCTGACCAGACTTAGGTTTGATTTCTAGAAAATTGCGCATCTCTTGAAGAATATCCTCTTTCTTCTTTTTTTTCCCAATATTTTTAGTAGACTGAGTTAATTGAATCCATATTTTGATCTTCTACCTCTGAGATTCTTTCTTCTGCTTGGTCAATTCTGCTTTCCATGCTTATCAGTTTGATATTTATTTCTTGGATGGAGTTCTTTATTTTTGTTATTTCTAAGTATGCTTACTTGAATCTGTCTAGCTCCATTGCAATTTCATTTAGTATTAACCCTTACATTTCTTGATTTTTATTCATTCTATTCAATGATTCTCTGACACCCATAAGTACCTTCTCAACACTCTCATTATGGGAAATAGCCATTGTTTGTGCCCCAGTAGCTGTTCTTTGTAGCATTGACAGTTTGCTGGGACTCTGATTGTTACCAGTAGTTTTTAATTGGTTTTTCTTCATTTGTAGCAGTTACCCTATCTTTCTTTTAATTCCATTGCTCAGTAGAAAATGGAGAATTAGTCACTTCTGATATTTGTACTACCTTTTGTCCTTCCTTGAGCTGGGGCTGCAGGTTGTTTGATTATGAAGTTGGACTGGAGGTGGGGCATTGTGCTGTCTCTTTACAATTCTGAGCACTTACTAGAGGGTAGGAGGGGCTGCAAGGATTCTGAACCTACTGGAAGGTCATAATGTTTGCTATCTGGTGAATGGGCCAGCTGAGACTTGCTCTTCATCTCTGCACAGTATGACCTTACAGTGGGTATGCTTGCATAGCCCCTGAGTCCTAGACAGGGTATAAGAGGGAAAAGAGATAAAAAGAGGGGAAAAAATAGAAAAAGAAAAAAAAAGAAAGCAAGAAAAATTACACACACAAAACGGAGAAAGAACAAAGAAAGAGAAGTAGAAGGAAAGAAAAGAGAAAATCATCCAACAAACAAACCAATCAAATGAGATAAACAAACAAACCAATACCCCTCCCCCCAAAATAAAGTTGATAGAGTGCTCAGCATTAGTATGTCTCTTTTGGGGGGCGCCCTCTTGTGACAGGTTCTGTACCTGCAGGGCTGTTACTGCAAGTTCCCTATTCACTGTTGGAATTTAAGATGTCAGAATCTTCACCCCGTGATGCCTGCAACTGGTAGCTGTTTTATGCCTATGCGAGAGAAGGGGCTTAAATAAATTGACACAGTATCTCTCAGGACCTTCACCCTTCCTTCCTTTCCCAGCTTTGTCACAGATTCCAGATCATCCAGTTTACAGCAAGGGAATGGGGCCTCCTGTCTCTGCTCAGCCTTCCTGATCTCTTTCACTTGTTGCTAGGGACAGGAGTGGGGGGAGTCAGTTAGGTACCCACCAGTCTCCTTCTCAGGCAGTTGCACTGTCTGCACCCCAGCAGCTGGCTCAGGGTGGAGGGTGGATCCTCTGGGTTTCTGTATCTACCATTATCCACAAAGGCTTGTGCGCTGGGGGCAATGTTCTTTGAGGTCGCAGAGAACAGCCCCAGTGCACACAGAGATAGCACCTGGTCTCAAGATGCAGTTCAGCTGTTCCGCAGAGGCTGCCCAGGAGCACCTTTCTGCCTAGGTGTTAAAGAATCTGCTCAGTTTCTCTGCCAGCTGTTGTTCCTGTCACCAATGGAGTCAATAGCTCCCTCTCTAGCAGTTAGCACAGTCTCTGAATCTTAAGACCTGGTGGCTAGGCTCTGGAGCCCAGTCCAAGTTCTGGGTGGCTTCTCCCCCACTGTTTTATTTGTACTCTGCCTCAGGCTCCCTTGTTGCACTCCCTCCCTGGGCCTCACTGCCAGTGTTCAGCCTGGTACTGTGGTGTTGGAGTCAGCAATCACTCATTTCCAGAAAAAGATCTGATGATTTTAGAAAATGGTGCTCAACTTCTGTGCTCTAGGAAGCATTAGGGTGCAAGCAGAGCAGCTGCGACACCAGTAGCTTCACCAGGAGGGCCCTAGCCACTTGCTCTTGAGTCCCCACTCAGTCAGTCTCTCACACTCCTGCTTACACACAGAAACATGCAGAATTGTCCATACAATCACTCACACACAGGGACTCATGCAGTCTGACTGACTATGCCACCATTTTCCTGCAATCTCTGTTCTACTTTTATTAATTGCTTTATCTCTTGGTTATGGTTCAAATTTTGCTACTTACTTGTGTTAAAGAATTTTTGGCATGGAGTTTAATTACTTGAGATTAGTATAATTATTTCAAAGTCTTTTTTGTTTTAAGCTTTGTTAGAGAATTTCTAAAATAGCCTTTATTCTAGAGTAAGTTTAATCTTCCTTCTCAGGTGTGACTCTTCTGAGATCTCTATCAAATGCTTCAGAATTCAATAAGATTTTTCTACTATGAGTGGTAAAGACTTGCATATTTGCCAGCCCTGATTAAGCTTTAGGAATATTCAGCTTATAGCTCCCTAATGGCTCATCTTTGCCAGGCCTCATAGGATTTCACCTGGCACATATGCATACTATTATTCGACCTGGAATTTAGCCTAAGATTCTTGGGGGTTCTTTCATAGATTTCTGAAAGTCTTTCTTTGAATAGCTTTCTCTTCTCCAGTATCCTGTCTTGCAAATTCCAGCTGTGTATCATCTTTAATGCCTGTGTTTGTCCCCTCAACACTGTGAGCCTAAGTTCTATTTTGCCCTGGCAGAAAGGCAAGGAGATTATAGGTGTCTCCTCATTTGTTTCTCTATCAGAGATCACATCCAGAGGTCTAAAAGAGTTACTTCTTATATACTGGCCTAGTTTTTAATCATCTTGTTGTTTGTGATGAAAAAGAAGTATCTTTAAATTTTTTTTATTTTAAATATGTGGGGTACAACAGAGGATTAGGTATACAAATGCTCATTATGCAGATACCCTTGTTGATGAGGTGTGTCCCCCCTCCCCTGGCACTTCCCACTACTGCCAATCCCTTCCCTATATTATAAAAATTGTTCAAGGTCTGCTTATGAGTGAGAACATGTGATACTCAGTTTTTTGTTCCTGTGATAGATCACTCTGTTTTATAGACTCTAAGTCCATCTAATTTGCTGAGAAGTTCATAATTTTGCCCTAAAAGAAGTCTTTTACTATTTATTTCATCATGGATGAAAGTATAGCTTCTTCTCCCAGATATCCAAGAATCTTTAAGCAATGTGTCTAATGATCAGAAGTGCAAAAATTCAAAAGAAACTCAGCAAGAAATAGAATATTTGAATGAATTAATTCAGCAGACAACAATTTTTCCCTTATGGTAAATCCATGCTCAGATGGCTATGCAGACAAGGCGGAAGCATCTCCAGGGAGTGAGTTCCGCAAATGTCTCTCATGAATTGCTTTAAAAGGAATATTTACAAGCATTTTGGTGTCACCAAGGAAAAGTAACTATTTCTATTTGGGGAGGGATCAGTGAAAGCTTTAGAGTGGAAGAAGGAGATGTTTGAGTAGAATCGTGAAGGATGAAAGATGTGAAGAGTTAAGGGAGGTAGTTTTCCCAGCAGAAGTACTGTTTGGAAGGCATGGAGATATGAAATGGAATGGCTTGAGCATGTGAGTTTAAGGGGGGTATGTAGGCTAGAGGTATAAGTCAGAACAACTCTGACTGAATGCTGTAGTAATAAGTGTAATCTTTATCCGGTAGTTGAAAAAAAGCCTTTAAGGGGTAGAAGTTATGTGTTTAGATAGGCAGAAAACAAAACGTTATGATGGCAGTGTGAAAAATTTATTGGTGAGAGTCATGGCTAGAGACAGAGTAATTCTTGTGCAGTGTTTTCCAAATCGCAGGTAGCAACTCATTAGTGAGGTTGTAAAATCAATTTATCTTTAACAGTGGACAAGAATAGAGTATGTCAGTGTACATCACATTAAGAGGAAGAATTGTTTTTTGAAACTTTTATTTCACCCATATGTATTCAGTTTCAAGATGTATGTCAATAATGAGTTGTAATATATATATGTTTCTTTGTAGTGATAGAAAAAGATTTGAAAGTCAGTGCTATAGCAGACTATAAAAGTTGTCTAGGTACAAGATTATGAGGATTTAGCTAAAGCACTAACAAATGGGAAAAATAGGAATAATAATAAAATAATAAAACCTACAGGATTTAGAATTTAGTGAGTTGTGTGACCTGAAGGTAACAGAAGAGTTCAGGAAGGCATTTTTGTGTCTCATATTTATAATGTGTTTGATGATGACTTTATCCAAAGTAAATACCAAAGAAAGAGGTACAAGTTTTGGGGAAAGATATAGTCCTACAGACAAAGAAATACAAAAGAGACACAAAGGGCAGTTAGAGAAGGATCCAAAGCATATTTAAATTTTTACTCAACATAAAAAGTCTTTCTTAGCTGTCCTCAATTGTTCAATCCTTGGAGATAAGAAATTACAGGAAGAAAAGTATAAGAGCAGAGTAACCTAACAGCAAATATACCAAGCTGAGCAACAACCTAAAAGAAATTAGACATTTTCTTTTCAATATATTATTTCTTTTCTTCTCATAAAGGGGAAAAAAAGTATTTGATGATGCAGGAAAGCCCATTGGATGATTTTGACAAAATATAGAAATATAGGAAGATAGATAGAAGAACTGTACATTATATGTAATACATGAGACCTTAAGCCCTTGATGACATTTATCTTCACTTGTGAGAAGAGATTTAATAAAGTAATTTATTAGGTCCCTTCTCACTCATAAAAAGAAATGTCGTAAAAGACCGATTCCTTCATATATTCTCCATATATTGAGTATTAATCCTTACATTCCTAAATCAGCAAGGTATGCTAAATTTTCAGTGGCTCTGCTTTAGAACAAAACAAATGTAGATACTAAGAAAAATCTTAAATTTTAAGGACAGAAGAATTTCAAAACTGGCAGATGCTGTCATGTCCCCCAATCTTAAGTACATTCTTGTTTTCAGAAAAGAAATAAACTTGGGAAATAAGCCAAACATCACTTCTGCTGGTTAAATAAAATGCCAAATGAGATGTCTGTTCAGATGATAGGGATAACACTTTACACGGTCTAAGTCTATTTCCCAACCACATCTCTCCCAGAGAAAACATCGAAGGAGTTTTATATGTAGTGCAAATTTCTCTACTGTTAGAAAGGCAGCTCAATTTATAGAGCTAATTGTACACAAAACAGCAGCTATCAAAGATAAAAGATTTAAAAGATAGGTATTAAATGCTATATAAAGTTTTAAACAAGGGTTACACAGATAACTACAAGGATAAAGCCGATTCCAGCTCAATTTATTATTTTTAAAGTGAATGGTAATGACATCAAATGAAGTTTAAACATTAAAGTTGTGTGTAATTTTAGTTAGATATTTTAGTTTCTCCTAAAACACTGACTGTTTTTCACCTTTGCCTTTCAGGCATCTCTGCACTTGGGAAGGGAACTGTCTTATTCAATAAATTTTCAGGTACATCTTCAGTTGCTTGAGATATGAGCAAAATGATGTAATGTGAAGAAAATATGAAATGACTTCAGAAATTGACACAAATTCCTACAATTGACACAAAGTGACAGGTCTTTTCAAAGGGAAACCCTGCTGACATTGGATTGGCTTATCTTCTTCAAAGCGGCACTTCAGCTCTGGCAGTGTAGGTAGATGGAAAATATTTAGGGGCATGAACAAAAGAGTGTGATGTACTTTGATAAATGGTCATGATAACATGTCCATCTAGAGCACAAATTTCTTCATTAGCTAAAAATTCTAACTCAGAAACTTTATTTTTATTTTGAAGAATCTAAAATACATCTCATCTGTGGAAACATAGATTCTAGGAGTCGACTCAACTCTAGCTTGTCAAGCAAGAAAGCTTTTTAAGAATATGACTATGATTCTTGGAGCAGTGAACTACTGTCTCTGCAATGCAGGAACACTCATTTTAGGTAGAGGTGACGCTGCAACTAGCAGAAGCAATATGGTTCACTCTCTTTTCTCAAATGTGTGCTGTCTCATCTATATTGAGTACAGTAGTCCTCCCCTTATTCATAGTTTCGCTTGTGCAGTTTCAACTATTCACAGTCAATCACGGTCAGAAAATAAATGAGTACAGTACAATAAGATATTTTGATAGTGAGAGAGAGAGAAACCATACTCACATAACTTTTATTACAGTATATTGTCATAATTTATTTTTAGTTATTACTGGTGATCTTTTACTGTGCCTAATTTATAGAGCAAACTTTATCATAGGTATGTATGTATAGGAAAAAACATAGAACACACATACACACACACACACACACACACACACACACACACAGAGATCAGTATTATCCACGGTTTTAGGCATCCCAGTTCAAAATCCACTGGCGGTCTTAGAGTGTATGCATCTTCTGCAGATAAAAGGGGTCATGTCATAGTGTAGTGAGCACAATGTAGCATCTTATATGTAGTAGGTACTCAAAGTATTTTAAATTTGTTGCTAGCTCTTACTTATATACTTTAAGAGACGTGAAAGATACAAAAGTACTGTATACAAGCAAAATATTGGAAACTTCTCTTTCATTCATGTTTTCTTTTTTTACCACAGCCAGTATTAACAGATCAGATATTAACAGATATTAATCAGATATTAACAGATCAGATAGATTGCCTTTGGCTTTTAAGAATCCAGTTGAGGTAAGAAAACGAAATCCCTATAATTTTCCTAAGTTTAAAAAAAAGTCCATTTTAGCATAGAATTAATTAGTATACCAATATATCTAATTCTAGAAATAAACTATCTTTCATACACGTTGCCAAAACCTCAATATAGAAAAGAATACATGGGTAAAGTGTGCAAAAATAGAACATTTACAAAAGAGAAATAAGCAAGGCTTATTTCTGTTTAAATACATATGATAGGGTTGGTTCTAGGGTAATACAGGTCAACTAGCAGCAATCATTTTTCTTCTCCCAACTCCTCCCATGAAATGCTCCAGAGGCCAGGCGTGGTGGCTCAAGCCTGTAATCCTAGCATTTTGGAAGGCTGAGGTCAGAGGATTGCCTGAGCCGAGAGGTTTGAGACCAGCCTAAGCAGGTGTCATCTCTACAATAAATAAAAAAAATTAGCCAGACATGGAAGCGTGAGCTTGTGGTTCCAGCTACTTGGAAGGATGAGGCAGAAGGATCACCTGAGACCTACAGGTGGAGCCTGCGGTGACTGTGAGCGTCCCACTGCACTCCAGCCTGGGCGACAGAGTGAGACTCTGACACACACACACACACACACACACACACACACACACAAGGAAGAAGAGTTCACAGATACCTCTGCTTTTATGGGTGGAATGCTTCCACAGCATTACAAACAAGGGATTTTCATAATTATCTCCAAAACCTCATAAGAAATTTCTGCTTAACGCGTTTAAGCAGCATGTAGATTTCTGCCAGCCATTAACACTTGCTCCTATGTCAGGGATATCAGATCTTTGTAGACCAAGAAACCAAGGACAGTATGTTGGAATTGGTTTCTTTTTTTTTTTTTTTTTTTGAGTTGGCGTCTCACTCCGTCGCCCAGACTGGAGTGCAGTGGCCGCTTCCGGCCACCGCAGCCTCGACCCGCTGGGCTCCAGCGATCCTTCCGCCTCAGCCTTCCAAGTAGCTGGAACTACAGGCGCGCGCGACCACGCCCG
>CAUYQG010129537.1:0-23978 GCA_963574415.1 Tarsius wallacei
TGCCTGCTACCACAGCTACTTGGAAGTCTGAGGAGGAAGGATTTCTGGAGGAGCCCAGCAGGTTGAGGCTGTGGTGGCCAGGATCATGCCACTACACTTCAGTCTGGGCAACGGAGTGAGACTCCAACTCAAAAAAAAAAAGAATACCAAAGCAGACAAGACCGCTGAATAAGACAGAATTATAAACCTCTTTCAGTCTGTTGTAATATGAGTCATCAAAGGGATAGAAGGAGGAATCTGGAGGATACTGGAAAAATGATAATAATCATGAGACATTAAATATGAGAGTTTCTCATTAGGCAGGCTCAGAACGGATCTTGGATGACTCCAGTGGGTGCAAAGGGACCAATAAAATCTAAGATTCCTCAATTGTTCATTTCTTTGCGATGCTAAAAGCCATAGGAGTTATAACACCGGGGCCTAAGGGTAAGAACAGAGACCAGATGACAAACTGCTGAGAATTTTATACACGGAGTGACTTCTGATTGACCACCCACTGTGGACATCTAAGGTGGTGAAACAGGGGGGATGGGGAGACACTTCACTCAGGTGGTCGCCGGAAGCTGCCCTGTGCCTAGCACTGAACTGGGCACCGTTTGGAAGTATGGGGGGCAGCCCCCAAAACAGAATTGTTTTTTAGAAGTCGGGCCCCTTGCAGTCCAGGTTTTCCCCACGAGGTAAGTGTTCTAGGAACCCATCGGCACCGGTGGGCCAGCTAGCGTTGTTGTGACAGGCTGTGTTCAACTTAAGTGATTTGTTTTTTTTTTGGAGATTCTTTCAGTGTGTTTGCCCATTTCACGATGGGTGATTTACGAGCATAACTGCCCACGCCACGCTAAGTGTTCAGCAGTTTTTGACCCAAATTGGCCTGACCCCATGGCCCACCCTCCCTATTCACCTGAGTGACTTTTTGTTTTGTTTGGTTTCCCTGGTTGAAAAGAGTCCTCAAGCCGGGCTCGGTGGCTCAGCCTGGAATCCCGTGCCTTGGGAGGCTGAGGTGAGTGGATCGCCTGAGCTCGCGGGTTCGAGACCCACCTGGGCAACTTGGTGAGACCTCATCTCTACAATAAATCAAAAAATTAGTTGCGTGTGGTAGCACGCGCCTGTAGTTCCAGCTACTTGGAAGGCTGAGGCTGAAGGATCGCTGGAGCCCAGCAGGTCAAGGCTGCGGTGACCGGGAGCAGCCACTGCACTCCAGTCTGGGCGACAGAGTGAGACTCCAACTCAAAAAAAAAAGAGTCCTCAAAGGGAAACGTTTTGCCCATGTGGAAGAGGAGATACAGAAATTGTCAGAAGCACTAAAAGGCATCACAATTGATGTGTTCAAAGACTGTTTTGAGCAGTGGGGAAAAGCATAGGTGTATTGCAACAAACAAAGAGTCTTTTAAAGGTGACTGAAGTTTAAACAGGTAGGAATAAATACACAATTTTTAAAAATAAATTCCGGGGTTTTTTGGGGGGTTCTCCCCTTGTAAAGACATTGCACTGAAGGAGCTACCATCAAGCCAGAAGGCATAACAATTGCACGTTGACCTGGTGCCAAGTTGTGTGGACTTTCTACACAGTTTGTAAGAGATCGGGATGTGCGGCGGTTTCCCATTGGGCCAACGTGGCTGAACTGAAGCTGTGATTCCCAGAAGCCCCATTCCTGGCTCCACGTTAGGCTTGGTCACTAGTGAAACGTGCACCCTTTGGAAGCAGACATCAGGCTGGGGTCAGCACTGACACCCACTGGCTGATCCACCAGCTCACGTGGCTGGTGGGGGCAACTGTCAGACCTGCGGTTCCTTGGGACCCAGTCGGGTCCCCTTCTTCAACGTCTTAGTCCCCGGACACGAGGGTGTGCAGCTCTGTGGCAAAGAGCACCAGCTTTGCCTGGAGGCCACCCACATGGTCAAAGCTGGCGGCCGCGAGAGGAAGAGGCAAGTTCCCGTTCGCCCACGTGGCTGCTAGGTTGCCTTGGTGGGGTCCAGTTCCTCCACCCTCCTCTGTTCCATATCTGTCTTCTTTTCCCAACTTCTGGCAATGCTGACCTGGAACAACTTCAGGCCCAGAAGGAGAAGCAGTCGCTTCCACGGGCTTCCTCACCACCGTGCACCCTTGGGTGAGGTCTGATCTCTGTGGGGCCCTATTCCACGTCACTCGTGGAGGGTCTGCTTCCCTGATAGAACCATGACTAACAGAGCACAGAACAGTCGAGTCAGGCAAAAACACGGTTCGGAGCTCCTTAAAAGCTCAGGTCAACACGCTCACCTAATAGTGCTCATCCGTGCCCGCGAAGTGGACTTTGTTTCTTTACAGACAAGTATTATTTCCATCTCATTTCATGCCAGCTGCTCGTGTATATCCCCGAGCCAGTCCGAGGCAACCTTGTTGACAGCGTGCCTGACATCCGAAGCTTTCTCGTGGTCGCTAAACCCTGCACAGTCCATGAAACCCAACAGAAAAGGGGGAAGGTTTGAAGCAGTTGTATTCCCATCGCTTAGTGCCATCGTGAGGATGGAATGTGGGCTTTGGAGTCACTGCTGAGGGTGAATCCCAGCTCCACACTTTCTAGTAACGGGGCTGTAGCCAAGTTGCTTTACTTTTTTAGAGCCTCAATTTCCTCAAACTGAAAATGGAAGGATACTCCCTTTGCTATCAGGTTTCTGTAAAGATAAAACAAGAAAATGTAGGTAAAGTCCTTAGTGTTATTTGTTAAGTGCTCCATGATACACACGCACAGGCAGCCTCTCTCTCCCGTCAGGACGACTTGAGGGGGACCCGTTACTTGGGGTACTGTGTCTTATCCCCAGTAACTGGAATACTCTGTATACTCAACTTAGAATGGAAAGGTGGTGGGTGGGTGGATGGATGATGGGGAGTCTTTATTTCATTTTGCTTTTTGCTTTGCTTAGCATCTCCAGAATCCAAGGGCCAAAGGGAAGGAAACGGCCCTGAAAACCAAGAGTCTGGAGTGGAGTGAGGTCAAGGCCATTTCTGCTGGGAGATCCCAGGAGCTGTGGCAGCACGAGGCTCTACCAGGCTCTGACCCTGGTTCCCCAGGGTTTGATCTTCCCGGTTACGTGTTTCCTTCACAGACCTCCATCGACTTCAGATCCTTCCCATGAACATGAAGTGATTAGGCCTCTGCAAAGCCCACGAAGGCAGGAAACATGGATATGAGTGTCCTGGTTTCAAAAATAAGCAAAGTGAGGCTTATGGAGGCCGAGCAGTCGGCCTTGATGTCTAACCCAGAGCTGGTTCCGCCCGTGGCCCGACCAATGCCAGCGAGAAGGCTGCAAAGAAGAGCCGCGTGGCCATGTGGAGGCTGCCTTTCCACGCCCCAGCAGAGCCCCGGCACCGGCAGCCTGACCTGGGAGACAAGCGTGAGGCTCCGGGAGGGGACCTGGGTCTTAGTTCTGGGCCTGCGGCGACCAACCCCAATTGGCTTGGAAAAGAGGGAACCCACGGGCTTCACAACCCAAAAGATCTGAGTTTGAATCTCAGTTCTGCCATCTGTACAACCTTGAGCAAGTCACTCTACCCCGTTCTGCCCTGCTCTGCCCTCTGGGACTTCAGATGCCTACAGGTTCACAGGGGTCGGCCCAGCGTCTAAGAAAGGAACAGCTGTCCGTGCGGGACAAGGGATGGGGTGACCTGTGATCCCCACAGAGAAGAAGTGAGAGGGTCCACGATGGCTGGCAACCTGGGACAGGGTCACCAAGTGTCTGCCGAGCTTTCGCCTTGCCAGCATGCGGGATCAAGGGGGTGTTGACATCATACAGGCGGGCCCAGAGCCTGGAGGAGGCAGGGGAGGGGCTGGGAGGAAGGGGGACTCCAGACACTAAAGACAGACGACAAGGCCGGGCGCAGTGGCTCTCACCTGTCATCCCAGCACTTTGGGAATCAGAGGCGAGAGGACTGTCTAAGTGCAGGAGTTCAAGACCAGCCTGGGCAACTTGGCAAAACCTTGTCTCTACAATATATCAAAAAATTAGCCAAGTGTGGTGGTGCGTGCCTGGAGTTCCAGCTACTTGGAAGGCTGAGGCGGAAGGATCACCTGAGCCCCACAGGTTGAGGCTGTGGTGGCTGTGAGTGTGCCACTGCCCTCCAGCCTGGGAGACAGAGTGAGACTCCGACTCAAAACAAAAACAAAAACAAAAGACAGACGACAGTCACGGCACAGGCAGGGCAGAGTGCAGGAGCCAGGGGTCATGAAAGGCAAGGCCATGCTGGCCCTTCCTGGGGAAAATGCCTTCCGAGGGCACCATACGCATCCCAGTCCCCAGCCCCTGCTGACTCGGCCCAGCCTGGGGCTCCCTTTCTGGTCCTCACCTCCAGAATCAGTGCCCGGCTCGAGTCCACTGTGTTTCTCTAAACGTCCAGCTCACGGGTCACCGCCGCTGGCCCCTACCAACTTACCACACATGTCTGCCATACCCAGACCCTTCTGGAATCAGACCATCACATATTGGGCACCAGCGGCATGCAGACGGGGTGCTGAGTGCTGGCGACAGAACACGGGCCGCGTGCTGTCACGGTGCCGGAATCAGCAGGCGTGGTCCTCAGCACAAGGAGGGTTGGGTCGGCCCGGGGGGAGACGCGGGTAAGGGGGTGGGGCTGGGGAGGGCATTCCGGCTCCCAGTGTGCCCCGCTTTCCCACACCACGTCACAGGGCCTTCTTTCCTCCATGTATCTGCTCATTCACAAAAATTTGCTGCGTGTGCTCTCCCAGGTGATGACGAAGACAGACGAAGCCCCTCCGTGAGGTGGCACTTCAGTGAACGCATGACAGAGGTGAGGAACTGACCCTCGGACATTGGAGGGGAGAGTGACTCGGGGCAAACGCCCTGAGACGAGCTTGTGTGGGCAGACCGTGGGGGGGCGCCTCTCCATGGAGGAACCATGTGTCTGTGGGGAGGCCACGAGTCGAGGGGGAACCGTGTCTCCGTGGCAGGGTCGCACATCTTTGGGGGAGACCACATTTCCATGGGAAGGTCATGTGTTCGTGGGAAGGTCACCTCTCTGTGGGGGGGAGGGTGCCGCGTGTCCATGGCGGGGGTCACGTGTCCATGAGGAAGTGTCTCCATGTGGGGACCACGCCTCGGTGGGGAGGTGTCTCTGTGAGGGGGCCACATGTCTGTGGGGAGGCCAGGTATCCACGGGGAAGCCACAACTCTGTGGGGAGGCTGAGTCCATGGGGAGGTGTCTCCATGGGAGGAAGCATATCTTCGCTGGGCGGTGTCTCGGGGGGGGGACACGGGTCTGTGAGGGACCACATGTCTGTGGGGAGGCCACGACTCCGTGGGGAGGCCAGCGCAGCTGGAGCGAGTGAGCTGGGGAGATGGAAGGGAGTGGTGGCCTGGGAGGCAACAGACTGGTCATGGAAAGGCCTCTAGCTTTGCCCTTGAGTGACGTGGGGAGCCTGGGGGGCTTTGTGCTGAGGAGGGACAGGCCGCAACTCACATTTAGGAGGCTGTCGCGAGTTGACAGGAGAGGGCCGGTGATGGCTCCTGAGGAAGAAGCGACACGGAGCTTTCCATGTCACCTCCTTCCTCATGCCTGGGATCATCCCAGCAACGATCATTGCAGAATCGAATTTCATTGAATTGAAAGAGAAAACCCGAAGAGCCCTTTGACTCTGAGCTGCAGCCAGTGGTGAGGTCCCACTGCAACCCTGAGGGCAAACATATCGCAGGAGGCTGTGCCATTCACCATCCGCCACGTCAGGCAGGGTTGGGCTCGGCTGACCCAGCGGCTGCTTCCCAGCTGAGCAGAAAGTCGGACACGGTGAGTGCGAGCCTGAGGTCTCATCCCCCGGGAGCTTGAGTCACCAGAGAGACGCCTGTGTGTGCTCGGGAAAGCAGCAGGATATGAACGAATGTGTATGTCCATCATATCACAAGTCACTCACTTATTGAAGAACCCAACGCCAAGAGACTCCAAAGGCCCAGCTTCCGCCCTCCTGCCTCCTCACTCAGAGGGACCACCCTGGACTCAGTTCCGAAGTCCTGGTCAGGAGACGCTCACGGGCAGAGGGGCAAGAGTGGTGATTTGGGGATGAGGGGCAGCCTGCCAAATGCGGTGTGCCCTGGGACCAAAGAGATCATGATGCGAGTGACGACGGCGAGAGAAGCCAGTGTCCCACGGACGAGCCACCTCGCTCTGCCCAAGTGCTTTCTTTCTCCTTTCCCCCAAATTCCAGGCTCATCAGAAAGTGTGACGTGCTGTGTCTGGCTGGAAAGCCAGGAGGTATAGAGAGCAGCCACCTTCACAATCTTGCACACAGCTCTGCTGCGAGGCACCACATCGACAAGAACACGTTCTGCAGAATGTTTCAGGAATTAGTCCAAGTGTGACACTGCCAGGGGTGGGGAAAATGTTGGGGTCTTAGCTGACTTCACTGACCTGACCGGCCTGCATGGAGGAACCACCCCTGCAGTCACCGTTACAGTCCACGTGTGGCCCCACAGAGCCCTTACCACAACTTGAAGTTATCTGTCACCATTTCGGTTAGGCTCCCCTACAACAAGATGTGCTCCCTGAGAGCAGAGACTTGATCCGATGTCTTTCCCATCTTATCCATCCCTCCAGAACAGCATATAGTTTGCACTGGATAAATATTTGTTCAATAGGTAAATGAGTGCGTGAATAAATATTTTCGGAAGCTTGAGACAGCTTGTGCATGAGAACAGCCCTGCAACTCCATCTGCAGAATCCATTACTGTCGAAGAAGAAGCAGAATCAGCCTCTATGAGTGTAATACTTAACAGTTTTCAGAGCACTGTGTATCACCTGATTTCAACCTCACAGCAAATTTGCGAGATAAGTATTATCATTTCAGTTTTACAGGTGAGAAAACCGAGCCTCAGAAATGTTCGATGACAAAGTCAACAAAAATAATGGGGAAAGGACACCCTGTTCAATAAATGCTGCTGGGAAAACTGGATAGCCATATGCAGGAGAATGAAATTAGATTCCTGTCTCTCATCATATACAAAAACTAACTCAAGGTAGACTAAAGACTAAAATGCAAGATCTCAAACCATAAGAATCCTAGAAGAAACCCTAGGAACTCTTCTGGACATTAGCTTAGGCAAAGACCAAGATCTCAAAAGCAAACTCAATAAAACCAAAAATTGACAGTTGTGGCCTAATAAAACAAAAGAGCTTCTGTACAGCAAAAGAAACTGTCAACAGAGTAAGCAAACTACAGAATGGGAGAAAGTATTTGCAAACTCTGACCTGACAAAGGACTAATATTCAGAATCTACAAGGAACTTAAACCAATCAATGAGAAGAAGAAGAAGAAGAAGAAGAAACAACGCCATTAAAAAATGGGCAAAGAACATGAACAGACACTTCTCAAAAGAAGACATGTAAATGGCCAATAAGCCTATGAAAAAATGCTCCACATCACTAATCATCAAAGAAATGCAAGTTAAAATCACAATGAGATACTCTCGTACCAGTCAGAATGGCTATTATTAAAAACTCAAAAAATAACGCATTGGTGAGGTTGTGGAAAGAAAGGAATACTCATACCCTGTTGGTAGCAGTGTAAGTTATTTCAGTCCATGTGGCAAACCGTTTGGAGATTTCTCAAAGAACTCAAAGTAGAACTACCGTTCCTCCCAATACTGGGTATATCCCCAAAGGAAAAGAAATCATTCTACCAAAGGACACCTACACTTGTATACTTATCACAGCACTATTCACAATAGCAAAGACATGGAATGAACCTAGGTGCCCACCACCAGTGAACTGGACAAGGAAAATGTGGTCCATAGACACCATGGAATACTACACCGCCATTAAAAAAAATGAAATCATGTTCTTTGCAGCAACATGGATGCAGCCGGAGGCCACTGAGGTGAATTAACGCAAAAACAGAAAATCAAATGCCGTATGTTCTCACTTTAACGTGGGAGCTAGACATCGGGAACACATGGACATAAAGATAGGAACAACAGACACTGGGGACCCCAAAATGGAGGAGGGGGAAGGGGGCAAGGATTGAAAAACTAGCCTTTGGGTACTATGCTCACAATTCAGGTAATGGGTGCAATGGAAGCCCAAACCTCAGCATCACACAATATGTTCATGGACAAGCCTGCACAAGTACCTGCTGAATCTAAAATTTCAACACACCACATGCACACACAAACACAGTGAACTCATGCCCAGCTTCTCCCCACACAAAAAAAGGACTGTTCAATGACACCCTCAAATCACGTAACTGATAAAACAGCAGAGCTAGAAGGTGTGCTCAGTCTAAGCTTGAGAAACTGTTTAAATGAATTCGCTTCGTACCCAGATCTTTGTCTAATTAACGTGTCTACGTCACCCGAGAGAGTCCAGCGGAATCATTTGCTCTGGAAAAGGTGTGGCCCTGCACGGCTTGGGCTGGAGTCCAGGCAGGAGCTGCAGGAACCACCCGTGTAACCTGGGACAAGCCTGGGCACCTCTAGGAGGACCCTGTTTCTTCTTCCAAGTGGATGTGATAATACGTGATATGTCTGCCTCACCGTGTGCCACGAGTCTCGAATAAAAAGACATGAAAGGGGCCACGGGATGTAAACTCGACATGACAACAGGACACCAGGGCTCTTGTGTCCTGGCCCGCCCTGCTTGGAGATCTGATCTGGAAGGGTCCCGACTCCTCCACACACCTGATTTTCATCTTACCCTTGTGGATTTACCTTTTCCCATACCTGCCACTCCCTTCAGAGCCAGATCTGGAGTTCGATAGCGGTGACAGTTGCACAACTTTCTGAATACACTAAAAACTGCTAAGTTGTAATTTTAAAATAGGATGTGTAAATTCTTCCCTTCTCCCTCTCCTTCTGAACAGATATGAGGCAATGTTTATGATCCAAGTAAGCAAGTAAGAGACACAAAGATCTACTGAGATTGTAGCTGTGGTAATAGGGAGAAGACAAATTAATTGTAGCAGATTTTGAGGCAGAAGAAGAAGAAACTAAACAGGACTAGATTTCAAGCCTGGTAATGAGGGGAGGCAGTACCCTTAAGAAAATAAGGGCGGGCAAGTCTGGGAGACCCAAGGGCCGACTCAATGCAGAATATGCGTGTGAGGTTCAAGGTCCACACAGGTGCACACAGGTATCAGAAAGCTGGAAAAGCAGCCTGAAATTCTGGGAGTAGTAAGGAGTTGGGAACTATCTACATAGAGGCCATGGCTAAAGACTAGAAATTAGGCCAGGCTCAGTGGCTCAGCCTGTCATCCCAGCACCTTGGGAGGCCAAGGCAAGTGGATTGCCTGAGCCCGTGGGTTCGAGACCAGCCGGGGCAACTTGGCAAGACCTCATCTCTATAATAAAAAATTTTTAAAAAATTATCCAGGCATGCTAGCGTGCACCTGTAGTTCTGGCTACTTGGAAAGCTGAAGCGGAAGGATCGCCAGAGCCCAGCAGGTAGATGCTGGAGTGGCCGTGAGGGTGCCACTGCACTCCAGCCTGGGCTTCGGAGTGAGAGTCCAAGTCAAAAAAAAAAAAAAAAAGAACAGATATTAGATGACCTTTCTCAAGATTAAAGAAAAAAGAGAGAGAGCCAGCAGAGGTTTTTGGCCTCCCATATTCCAGGTTCCAAGTTCTCTAAATCGGTGGCTCTAATCCTTGTCAGTTTATGGATTCTTTGTGTAGAGATGTATCTGGCTGGGCCTGGGGTATGTCCCACCCATGTTTAAAGGACTGTCTGTGTTCATCCCATTGTATGATCTAGCAGCTTACTATAGATCCCTTATGAACCATATGACAGTTTATTTCTAAATTAATTACAAATATGGGCTCCTGTATCTAACAGACTACATGAAAAGCAGATGTACTTTAGATACAGCTATTGATGACGATTATGTGCTGTATGTTCTTGGGGACATCGTTGTTGGTGTGATGTTTCCAGAGCAGAAACATCAAAAATGTCTCTCTTTTTTTGAGTTGAAGTCTCACTCTGTCACCCAGGCTGGAGGGCAGTGACATGCTCATGGCCACCGCAGCCTCGACCTACTAGGCTCGGGCGATCCTTCCACCTCAACCTTCCAAGCAGTTGGAACTACAGGCACATGCCACCATGCCCGACTTGTTTTTTTGGTTTATTGTAGAGATGAGGTCTCTCCAAGTCATCCAGGCTGGTCTTGAACCTGCAGGCTCAGGCAATCCTCTCACCTCGGCTTCCCAAAGTGCTGGGATTATAAACGTGAGCCACTGCGCCCAGCCAAAAATGTCATTATTTAAAAGCTCTGCCTGATTATTAATTTACTGTCTGAATCCCCTGTATGTCTATATATATTCTCTCATTTTCTTCTTGAGGTTTAGACATTTGATCCAGTTTTTAGTATGTCTTGTGATTTTTGATTGGATGCCTGGCATTGTGGCTCAAAACTTGTAGTGTCTAATGATGTTGTCTTTTTCCAAGGAGGGTTAAGGCTGTCTTTCCTTCTGGCACGTAAGCACCAGGGATCACTTTCATGCCATCCAGGCTTGGCTTGAGGCTTTTTTTGCCACTTGTCTATCTTAGTTTTACCCTGACTCCTGGAGCACAGGTTCCTCTGAGAGACTCACTCTAAGTTATAGCCCTTACTTGATGACTCGGGCCTCCTGGGGTCTTCACTGGCATCTCAGGGTGTGTGCCAAGGTCCAGCTGTTTTAGCAAGACAGTGTCATCTCAGCGCTCATCAGTGCTGGGATCTCTGCCCAGCTCTCAAGCCTCCTTGCCGTCGTTGTTCTGGGAATCTTGGACTGTTGTCCTGTGCACATACAACGTAGGAATCAGTCAATGACATCAGGGAATCTGTTCCATCTTTGGGAACTCACTTCTCAGTGTTTCTGCCTTTCTGGTGGTTCAAGCTAGGAGACCTCTGTCTACCGAGTAGGGTGAGGTGGTGTGTTCTGTGTGACCTCTATTCCCCTCAGGTAGTCAGCTGAGGCAAGTGAGCTCACCCAATTGGTTGCCCTTCTCTCAAGGATCATAGCACCTCAACTTCCTGCCTTGTGGGTCATTCCCCAAAGCTTTGTAACGTATTTTTCAAGGTTTAGTTGGATAAGTATTTTTAGTGGGGAGGGTAGTGTAGCACAAGCTGCTCCATCAAAACTAGAAATCTGAGCCAAGAAAATAAGAAGATAGATGAGGGTTGCCACTTGGAAACCTGATTTGGGGAGTAGAAATGAGAGATGGAAGAAAAAGACGACTGTGGAAATCTTGTGAAAACCAAAAAAGGAAAGTGTCGTGGAGTCAATACGATGAAAAAGAGCCGGGCTTGGTGGCTCAGCCTGTCATCCCAGGACTTTGGGAGGCCGAGGCGAGTGGATTCCCTGAGCCTGTGGGTTCGAGACCAGCCCGGGCAACTTGGTGAGACCTCATCTCTACAATAAAGCAAAAAAAAATTAGCCAGGCATGGTAGTGCGTGCCTATAGTTCCAGCTACTCGAAAGGCTGAGGTAGAAGGATGGCTGGAGCCCAGCAGGTCGACGCTGGGGCGGCCATGAGTGTGCCACAGCACTCCAGCCTGGGCAATGGAGTGAGACTCCAACTCAAAAACAAAAATTGCCTGTGTCCTCGCAGAACCGTTCTAAACACTCGCCATGTGGCTGTTCGTAAATTACAAGATTAGAGAAAGTTTCGAATGTCTGGTAAACACGTGTTTGAGAGAGGCTGGCACAGAGCAGATGGAGCGGTCTAGTATGGGACGTCCTTGGGGGAAGGAGCTGGAGCAGAGCGCCCCACCCCGTTGCCAGAGTACTCATACCACTAGCAAGCGCCAGGAGCCCTGCATTCAGCTCATGACTCCAGAAGGCAGATGGGACTTGAGCTGCAAGGACCCGACGCACAGGCGGACAAAGAGGTCAGGCTTGCACTTCTGCATTTGCTGCCTCAACGTCCATGCAGGCAGCACCCACAAAGCTTCACAGAGGCCTGTGAGCACCAGGCCGTGTGTCCAGGCTCTGAGTTTAGGCGATTTCCTTTGTGCCTGATGAAAGGAACGTCAGGGCGCCCACCTGGCCAGGTCGACCACGGGAGATTCCGGCAACGGCAGGCTCGCTTCATCTCGGGTTCTCCACCAGGGAGGAGAGAGCTTCCCGGAAGCCCGCCCCACCCCAGATCCCCAGGCGGCCCCTCTCACGGGCCCTCTCCCTTCCTGTAAGTTCCCAGTCAGTG
This sequence comes from Tarsius wallacei, assembly GCA_963574415.1. Classification (NCBI taxonomy): domain Eukaryota; kingdom Metazoa; phylum Chordata; class Mammalia; order Primates; family Tarsiidae; genus Tarsius; species Tarsius wallacei. The sequence continues at coordinate 12,153 of CAUYQG010129537.1, forward strand.
TCCAGCTTGTGTAGACACTTCCAACCCAATGGGGCATTTCACAGATCCACGGAGCGAGGGGGTCCACTGAGACCACCTGACATGGGGGTGGTGTGATTCAGGGTTGCACGCCTGCCTATGTTCACACCCTGGCTTTGCTGCTTCCCACCTCTGTGACCTTGGGTAAACCCTGTAGTCTCTGGGCCTCCGTTCCGTCTTCAGTGAAATCGGGACGATCAGAGCACTCACCCTGCAGTGCATCGTGAGGATTAACACGGCACCCCGTGGAGGCACAAGAAAGCTTGTCATCAACTACAAAACACGACACGCACGTGCAGGGCACTTGCCTCTGCTATTCATCCAGGTTGTAGTCAGTCGCTACCTGCGAGGCACTCAGGAGGCAGAGAACCGCCGGGCTGCTCGGCCCTGAGGGAGTCAGCATCTACCCTGTGCTGGGTCAGTGCACCTCCACGCAGACGGAGGAGGCTGGCTGGCCCGGGGTGAGGAGGAGCAGGTCTCTCGGGGAGCCAAAGTCCTCACGTCTCCATGCTGCTTGGAGGGTGGCTGTCCCAGAAGCAGCCGGGACTGGAGAAGGGCCCTCGCGGGGCACCAGGCAGTCAGGACACATGGAGGCAGACTCCCTGGGAAAGTCATCACCTTCCCCCACAGTGGGAGAGAAACAATGCCCCCGTGTACAGCGGATGATCAGTGACTCCTCTCAAAGGGAACGTGTCTTTCCGAGAGGGCCATGCATCTTCATTAGGCCGATGAAGAACCGCTCCTTGTCAGCTGAATGCAGGTGACGGTCGAGCGTTGGGACAGCAGGAGCGGGAAGGGCTTTGGAGCGGGCACACCTGCGTCCCGACCCTGCTCTGCCGCCTACCAGCCCTGTGACCTTGGGCAAGTGGCTTAGCCTCTCTGCTTCCTTGTCTCTAGAATGGGAATAGTAACCTCCACGGCACAGGGCGACTGCTGAATGAAAAATGAGATGGCCCGTGTACAGTGCTGTGCCATACCAAGCCAGGCTCAGAGGAGGCAGACGTGCAAGCCTGCTCCTCCCCGTCCCAAGTGGAGCCTTACGCCGGCGTGTCCGCACCCAGGCAGAGTGCACAGCTGCTCGTTCACTTGTCCACCCGTGGCATCTCAGGTGGCACTAGAGCTCCTAGAACATAATGAAGTCCTGGGGCACCTCGCTTTATAAGGTTCACAGTTCTATAGCTTTTGCCATAACGCTATAGTTTCACATTTACCGATCTAACTATGAAAAGGATACTTGTCACTTTTAAACACGTGGACTGAGGTATGCTGTCACCAAGTAGTAGGAGACATTTTACCTAGAGCCTTTTAAATAATTCCCTAAATTCTGAACCTACACAAATGTCTTTTTACCAAAGGTACCATGTTTGGGGCTTATTTCCATGTTAGTTACTGCCTACTCGGGTAGGATACTTGGGGGCAGGGGCCATGAACTACACATCTTTGAGTTATCATTGCTTCACTTACTATGTGGCACATGGGCAGTGCTCAGAAAATCTCAAAGTGAGCTTGGCACTGAGCTATTCCCCCCACCTAAACTCTCTAAGTTTTCAAAAGTCATACTGCCCTCTATACAATGGCTGACTATGGCTTGGGATAAATGCTGCCATGCCCTTGAAGTATCCGTTGACATCAACAACTCATCATTAAAAAAAGATGCTCATAAGAGAGGTCACAAGACTCCAGATATTTGCAAAGTAGGTTCACTTTCCATCAAGCCTCCTTTTCAACGTGTTTCAAGACAACTTTTCAGGGAACCTCACAGCCTAATAATAACAAAAATCACATTATAATGGTCGCCGTTGATTAGATGCGTACCACGTGCCTGTGCAAAGGGCTTTACGTGGATTGTTTAAATCCGTGATGCAGCTTCACGGCAGAATCAAAGTGTTAGATGTGCTTCAATGCCTCACGGGGCAGCTGCCCAAGGTCCCTCAGCCAGCGAGCCACACGTCAAACTCAGAAGGTCACACTACAAAGTCGGGGCTCTTTGTCACTGTACCTAAGTTTCTCCTTGCCCGGCATTTTGGCCCACCAGAATCTGTTCCAAAGACCTCACTTCCTACCTAAGTCCTTTCCATCTGTGCACCTTCCAAAGCGGCCAGGAGGGGCCCCTTGCTCTTAAACACACGCTCTACGCTTTCCAGACTCCGCCATTGGCTAGGAAACCTGCTTCCTGGAGTGCCTTCCCGCCTTCTCCAACCCCAATCCCACCAGCCTTCAAGCCCGAGGTCAAACACCATCTCCTCCAGAAAGGCTTCCCTGAGTCCTGTGCCCGCCATCATGGCACATCACATGCCCCCCAACGGGTATCTTCTTGCCCTTCTGTAAACCATCAGACCTTTTTCGGCACAGTCCTATGGTATGTCATACTTTGCCCCTGGTGTCCGGTTTTGTGTACGGAGGTCCCACCTCTGCTCCCCTTGGAGAATCCATGTGGGATCCAGGCCTGTCTCCCCGACAGGACCCAGGACAGGAAGTGGTGGGATGGGAGCTCCCCATGGCAGCCCCGTGACCCTGGAGGCTTTGTCTGATGACCAGATCAGGCAGACTCCCTGCCCCCTCCCAGTTCCCCTCACGCCCTCCCCCCTCCCAACGTAATTGAATCAATGAGGAAGCATGAAATGGACCCACACGCAGCCAGGCGCCACCCAATCAATCATAGGGCTATAGAAAAACCACAGTGCTGCATACGACCGAAATAAATAACTGCCAAATTAGTCGCCATCTGGGCCTTGCTGTCGACAAACAAAACCCACCACAATCCTCGTCTCACTTCCTGCCTGCGCAGATTGCACAATGAGGTCTCAGCCCAAGGGCTTGGAGACTGAGATTTGGAGACAGGCCATGCCTCTGAATCTACTCTAGGGAGATTTCATCAACTCAGCTGACATTTATGAGGCACCGACCACATGCCTGACGCTCCGCTGGGCGCCAGAGAGATGATGGTGACAAGGGCTCTTCTGTCAAAGAGCTGAGCATGTGAGTAGCTCAAGAGATGGGAGGGGAAGAGACGGGCTGCGTGGGGTCATGGCCTGGGGAAACGCCAGTGCTGCTCTTGGCCATGACCTTGGCGTTTTCACCTAGGGGACAGGATGATAACCAGGTTACGGTGAGGGGGAACTGAGAGAGCATTCACATGCAGAGAGGGGGAACTGAGAGAGCATTCACATGCAGAGCTGGCTCGGTAAGTGCTTCCTCATGGCTCACTCCTTCCACAAATGCTTTGCCTCAGGGCCCGTGAGTATAATTTTTCCTGGACGCAAATGCTAATGGGAAATGGAGGATTGAATATATACGAGGGGAGACTCCAAACAGCCACAGTTGTCTTTTCGAGGGCGGGCCCCTTGGAGTACAGGCTTCCTCTTCTAGGGGAGTGTTCTGGGAGCCCATCGGCATCAGTGTGTGAGCTAGCGTTGTTGTGAAAGGCTGTGTCCAGCTTCAGTGAATTTTTTGGTGGCAGACTGGTGACGGCTTCTTCCACCACGACAACGCACCTGCCACGCTATGCTGAGTGTTCAGCAGTTTTTGACCAAAAATGGCATGACCTCCATACCCCACCCTCCCCATTCACATGATCTCACCCAGAGAGACTTTTTTGTTGTTGTTTCCCTAAATGAAAAAAATCCTCGGAGGGAAATGCTTTGCCGATGTAGAAGGGGTGTAACAACAAAAAGGCAGGAGCCCTAAAAGTCATCAAACTGAACGAGTTTAAAAACTGTTTTGAGCAGTGGAAAAAGCATCTCGATGGATGTATTGCATCAAACAGAGAGGACTTTGAAGGTGACTGAAGTTTAAACATGTAAAATACATACACAGTTTTTTATACATAAATTCTTTTTTTGGGGGGCCCCCCTCGTAGTCCAGGGAAACAAGCCTATGATAGCGATTTCACACAACTGCTTTCCAAAAGCAAAATGGAGCTAAATAAATGTTATTGTCTTTATATTTTCCTGGTGAAATGATTCATTTCGGCAAATTTCTCTTCCTCCAAGCCTCAAGGGGGGGCCCCGCACATTAAAATACCTTCAGAAGTATCTAAGACCTGAGTCTCAGTTCCTCCATCTGTGAAGGGGAAAGGCTAGTTACTGTTCACTTCCTAGGGTCCTTGTGAGATCGAGGTGAGAGGACTTGTGCGGTTATTCGGTAAATGTTTGCTGGTTGCCTGTGGTGCGTCAGCACTCTCCTAGCTGCTGGGGTTACAGCAGTGAACAAAACAGACTTTAAAAAATCTTCACCCCTCCAGTGGGTGTGAAAAGGTAACGAATATCTGTGTAAAATGTGCAGTATGTCAAATGGCTAAAGGCACACAATACATCCAGTGCGAGATGTGATCAACTCAGTGCCTCTGCTCATGCAGATAACGGTCAGCACCTAGAGAAAGAAGCTTCTTCAAGGTCGGGTCAAAGGCATGTTGCAGGTGATTATGAGGAAGGGGGCCTCAAGTTCCCACCATCACTTAATACCAGGTCATGAAGCACGAAGGAGACCATCCCTAGGATGTCCTTGCTGTGGCAAAGTCACAGGGTGTTGGCTTTCAACTTGAGAACGACAATGGGAGCGACTGTACCGCTCAGTCAGGCTGTCTCTAGTCCATTTTCTCATTTAACTCCGTGGCCAAACATCCCGAAAGACTTCCTCGTTGTTGAAAAGTGAAATTAGGGTGGACAAATGTACATGTATGTTCTATGCATTTTGCTTCCTGATGCAGAAAGAAATGAATCAACTTGGGTGCTTGTCCTTGCAGTTGAGACAGAGTTCAATGTCATCAACACTAAGAGGGGACTGACCAAAACCAACAAGGTCACTGACTTTAAGCCTGTATCTGAAAAAGCAAAGATCTGCCCGGAGTTGGCATAAACATTCTCCCGTGAAAAAGTCCTTACCCCTCATATATGAAACCAGGTCTTGGAGAGGTTAGACAGAGTCTGCACTGAATTCAAGCAGTCCAGTTTCAGAGATGATGCTCTTATCACTCAGTCGCCCAGGACTTCCCTTCACTAACTCAAGTTGTGGGGGCAGTGGTGTCGTTGATCCGATAGACACAGAAAGCCCAGAAACCTCACCCTGAATGCTTTCTTTGCCCAAGTAGGGGAGGTCACTTCACCTACCCATCCAGCTGCCTGTCTGTCCATTATCCATCCACATCCATTAGTCTATCCACCCACCCATCCCTCTAACCATCTGTCCACTCACCAACTATCTACCTATTCGTCTTCCAACCCATCCACCCACCCACCCATCCATCTCTCCCTCTACCTACCTTTCCATCTATTCATCCATTCACCCATCCTTCCATCCATCTGTGATTCTTCCATGCATCCAAACCATTCAGTCACCATTGTGTCTAACGGCACCATTGGAACGGATTATCTCTATGGTTTCTTACAGTTTGGGATTCTGTGATTCCATAAAAATTGACGGGCGAGGGGGTGACCAGGACAAAATGAACTACAGTTCCAACAAACCCTCAAAGAGCTTGCATCCAGTGGACCGATCAAAAGATAAATACACATATAACCGGGTAGAGGGGAGAAAATTCAAAGAGCTGAAGAGAAGAGAGTGGCAGCCAGTAGGGGGCGCCGGTTGAGGCTGCAGTAGCCTGGCCACACAGAGGACGGTAGCCCAGCTGTTTTCGAAATCTGTGGCAACCAGCACTGCGGGCTTGGAGGCACCAAACGTCAGAATCTGCTCCCCTAGCAGCCTGCACGGCGCTTCACACTCCTACCGTCTTTTGCACGAGGCGTCTGCTCCCAGGTGGCCCCCATCAAAGGCATGAGTTGCTCGCGAGACACTTCAGTAAGTACCTGTGAATAAGATCCACAGTCAGACCATCTGAGATGACGGACTCGTGTTCTCAATCAAGGCACAAGTGCTCATGCAGACACAAGGTCTATTTGGCATCTGAGCTGCTTCTAGAGATGCTGCCTCGTATAGATGGTAGATGGCTACAGACGGGCTGAGTCTGAGGGGTCAGAAACGCCATCTGGGAGAGTCTGGGAGGTCTGGTTTTCACCCCCATCTCTAGCACGTTAGGCAGCTGCAGCCCTGCCAGAGCAGCCATCGGGCCGAAGAGGGCCCAGACAGCAGTGCGGAGGCACCAAGAGTCAGACGACAGCAGGAGGGGAAGGGAACTCGGGGAAGAGCCAGCAATCCCGGAACCACAGGCGAGACGTCCCCCGGCCTCACCCCCGTGAACCCGACTTCCTTCATTATTATTTCCCGGGCTGAGTCTGCATGGAGGGATGCTTCCAGACCAACCTGCGCTGAGCCGGCGTCTGGGGCCCTGAGAGAGGCCCGGGCCTTCCCAGCCCTTGCCCTGCCCACGCTCCGCTCTCTGTCCACAAAGGGGCAGAACACTCCTGCCCGAGGAAGCAGAGGTTCCTCGCCACGGGACCGGGCTCCCACTGAGGCGGAGGTGGCCACCAGGGACGCGAAAGGGTCCCACCCGTGGTGCAAAGGGGGAGCCCTGGGCTGAAAAGCCCCCTCTGCCAGGTCAGGATGGCACCCAAGTTCCAGGTCCAGGTCTGCCAGCTACTCGCTGTGTGATCCGAACTTGCCTTATCTTTCTGTGTGTTAATTTCCCAGCTGCAAAATGGGAGCAACCAGAGTGCAACCTCAAAGGTTGGTCCTAGGACTGAGGGAGGTGACAGATGTGACACAATATCTATTTACTATTTCACGCCTAGTAGTTACCAGGCATGGCCGTTTCTGCCAGGGTTCTCAGGCAGCCCGCAGTGGGGGCCGGTGCCTCCTCCCCTCTGCTCCGGGAGGGAGACCAGGGTGAGCGTGCTTTCAAATCTTAGACCCTAGGGGGTTTTTCCTTCCAACGAGTCCGTTGGCAGAACAAGAAATGGAAACGACGACGAAGTGTCGCTTCTGAAATGAGTCACAAAACACACTGCACACCAAACCGCATCAGACACCGGTGTAGGCGTCTTCCTTCTCCCAGGAGCCTGAACACTAATCACAAAAGCACAAGGGAGGGACCGGACACTGCCAGGGAGGGAGGAAGGGGAGGCGTGTAACAACACAAAGGGTACCTGGTCCTAAACCAGGGGAAATGAGGACCAATGGGAGGCCCAAACTCCACCTGAACACACATCACTTACGCACTAATCCCGCCTTGTACCCTTCATCTTTATTTAAAACAAAAAGTTGGGGGCTTCTTCCTTTGCAAGTGGATGGAAGGGTAGACTTAACAAGCATCCACCCTAGAGGAATCCAGCAGACACGTTTTCAGGGCACTAGAAGAGGCCCCTGCCCTGCGTGTCACTGGGAGCGCAGGGTGGCTATACAGAAGTGCTCAAGGCCCGCTCGGCCACAGCGCTCCGTGCAATCTCAGCTCCGGGAGTGACGGCTTCCAACCGGCACCACCGCTTCGAGGAGGGGGCCGAGCCCCTGAGTGTTGTGGAGTGAAACCTGGGATGTGAGCGGACCTGGATGGCAGGGTCTCTGCCCGTCCTCCCTGCTTCACCGGAATCTCACAGCTGGAAGGTGGGACAGGGGTTAGGCTGCCCCTTTCAGAATGGACACCAAGCGTGGGCAGCAAGGCAGAGCCGGCGCTCAGACCTGGGCCTCCTGCCTCTCGGTCAGGAATCCACTGCAACACCCAGAAGACCCGAGTGACTTCCTGCCCCTTCTCGCCGGTCTATTACCCCATGAGAGGGGATGCTCGCCTGGGACTGGGGTCCCGTTTCCCTTCCCTCCTCAAGCTCCAGCAAGCCGCCCCCTGTAGAGCCTTGAACAAGCCAAGTCCACGTGTGAGTCACCGCCTGGATCCGAGCTCCAGGGACCCGAGCTCCAGGGAGTTCACAGGCCCTCTCCCAACGGGACAGGGATTTGCCCTTGAGGAAATGATACCCCTAGCCATGGCAGCGAAAGCCCTGTACACACACGCATACACACACACACACGTGCAGTCCCAGCTGAGAGTACTGCCGTGACTTCTCCCGGTGATTCTCCTCGAGTGACCGTCCCCAGTGTCCTTCATTTTGCCTACCCCTCCCCGCCCACCAGCACCATTCCAAAAAAGGGTTGGGCGCAACTCGCTGAACAGCTGGTCCTAAGGCTCTTGCTCTAGAAAGATCTAGAAAAGTCCCTATTTAGAAGCCCACGCACGTGATGGCAGGCCTTTATGACCGCTGTTTATGAGGTGCTACTTCCAGACGCCTTGGACAGCTATTGGCAAGAGCCCCCAGATGTTCTCTGGGTCCCATGTTTCTCCACCTTGGCTTCTTGTGGCCACGCCCGCGTGACACCCTGGAGTCACCCTCCTTCCTCTCGAGGCTCCGACCCACGCTGGGCCAGCAGGTCCTCTTCTTTCCTAAAAGCAGAACTGAGGTCGCCAGGCGTTTCAGTACGGGGAAGTTCTGCAAGGAAACCAGAGGACTGTGAGCAATGCCACGGACGGCACCACACGGCCACACTCCAGAGGAGACGCTGCAGACGCCGGGAGTGCTACAGACTAGCCCCGGAGGCTGGGGCCACCTCCCAGGGACCCAGCATCCCGGGAGCCTGTCCCCAGTTCTGTCACCGGTGCTCTGCTTCTGCACCTGTGATGTGAGAACACACGTGCTGGCCAATCCCAAGGGATTCTGTGAAAGGCAGGAAACAGACTCACCTGAGACTTTAAATCTGATTACGTGTAAGTTATTTTTCAGCCGGGTATCGTGACTCACATCTGCAATCTCAGCATTTTGGGAGGCTGAGGCAGGAGGATTGCTTGAGTCCAAGAATTCAAGACCAGCCGGGGGCAACACAGTGAGACCTTAGATCTCTAAAAAAATAAAATAAATAAATATGCATATTTGGTGTTCTTTTCCTTGTGTTGGCTTGTGTGTTTGCCTTTCTCCTGGATCTATTGCTCTTGGACACGATTCATCTCATGGGTTGGAGGAATATCTGTCGGAATACAGCAGGCGCCTGTCAGGAGAGAGAGGCTGGCCCAGCACCAGGGCTTCCTTCTCCCGGTGACTCTCCAGTGCAGGCGAGCCATGTGGTGTGCTCCATTTGGAAAAGGCTCACGTCTACTCTCAGGCATCCCTGCAGCCGCAGGTGGCAGCCTCAGGTTCTCCCAGCTTGCGTGGGGGATAGAGGAGGGTGGCAGGGTGGCCTGGCTGAGGAGGTCCTTCAGGGACCCTGGGGGTCCGCCCCCAGCACATCTGTGCAGCTATGGCCACCGTGCCCGGCTGCCTTTGCCAACTGCAGAGGCAAGGATGCAGGTACCTGCCAGGAAGACCCGCTCGGAACCCTCCCAGCACTCGGACCCCAAAGGGGACCCGGCATCCCACGGGAGCTCGTAAACACTCGGTGGCTCTTTGAATGAATGGATCTGAGTCTCAAACGTCAGGGCCTGAGATTTCACCTGGTTTGTGCCTGTTCTGTGTTTAACAGTCAGGAAAAGGCCGATGAAGCAGTGTCCTCATCAAATCATGGCCGTTGCTGTTGTAATCTACCTGGTGTGTTCCCTGGGCTTCACAGACATTCTGGAAGTAACCGCGAAAGGCGGATGCTCTCAGCCCTGTTTCACGGATGGTGACACTGAAGCTGGGCCGAGTGACAGCCCCTGGTTCCTGCCTGATGGCGCTGGAAAGTCACTCCTCCCCCCGCCCCCCGCCTCCCCGCCCCCACCCCCACCCCTCCATCCCCACCACCCGGCAGACTCCAAGGCCAGCCTCCTTCTGTCTCGCCAACTCCCTACAGGCACTCTGCTTGTCTATCCTGCCCCATCGCCACCATTCCCAAAGGGGCTCAGAGCAACCCGCTGAACCACCGGTCCTAAGGGTCCTTCCCTCCTAGGCCAGGAAGGCCCCCAGGCCTCGCGTTTCTCCTCTTCGGCTTCTTGTGGCCACCCCAGAGTCACCCTTTCTCAGTAGAAAGATGTCCATTGCAGAAAGCTCATCCACTTGAGAGTGAAACCCACGACCCTACACGGAGAAGCTACATCTAGGACACCTTAGCCAGTCACCGTACACAAGGGCCTCCCACCACGTGGGGAGACACACAACACAAGAACAAACAGAATAACAGAAAGGTGGGGTTGAGTCCTTTGCCATGCCACACCTGTGAGGCCTTCGGTGTCTTGTCCACGGTCTTCGCACGTCCTCTTTGTTGGCGAAAGATTCGTCGACTTTGGATTAGAAGGTCAGAAATTGCTGGGCCTGATCCAGAGTCATGGTGAGAAAATAAAGTGGTCGAGGAAGGGGGTAAATCCAGCTCAGTCAAAGAGCAGAGCGATGATTAAATAACCCCGGGTGTTTTGTTATTATTATTTATACAGCTTTAAGGCCATTCTGGAAGACTTCCACTGAGTGTCGAGCAATGGTGTCACTAAGTCAGGGGCCTCTCTTCTCAACTAGATTTATCTGAAGAGGGAAAAGCTCACCTGGGTTTGTAAACTCTTGGGAATTTGTTCAAAAACTGAAATCATGCCACATTATAACCGAATCCGGGTGCTTTTTACCTTAATGCCTAAGGAGCTTGGTAGAAGACAGGCTCGATGTATTTAGCAGGTGTTATTAGTACATTTGGGGGAAGAAAATACCCAAGACAAGAAGCATAAATGAGACACTGGTCAACTGTGCACCTCCCAGCCGGACATCCTAGGAAATGTCTTCGCAAAGTGACAAGTGTCTTTCCCTCTGGCTTGTGGAAACACCAGCCCCCGTGGTGGTGGGAAGCTCTGGGGACTGGACAAGATTTATGTTTATGTTTGTTTAGAAAGATTACACTAGGAAGGGCTTTAAAAAAAGACAGAAAGGAAAAAAAAGGCCAGCCGAGCACAGTGGCTTACGCCTGTCATCCCAGCACTTTAGAAAGCTGAGGCAGGAAAATTGAGTCCAGGGGTTTGAGACCAGCCTGGGCAACTTGGTGAGACCTCGTTTCCATAATAAATAAAAAAACTAGCCGGGTGTGGTGGCACGCACTTGTAGTTCCAGCTACTTTGAAGGCTGTGGCGGAAGGATCACCTGAGCCCAGCAGATCAAGTCTGCGGTGGCTGCAAGCGTGCATGCCACTGCACTCCAGCCTGGGCGACAGAGGGAGACTCTGACTCAAAAACAAAAGGCCAAATCTCCCTGGGCAGAGGGCGGCCCACACCCAGGTGCTGGGATGCCCCCAAGGCCTAAGCCTGCAGCAGAGAGGCTGGTCTGGGCTGTTGGAATCCCCAAAGAGCTCCTACATTCCTGAGGCCCAGCTACACCCCCAAGCCATTACATCAGAAACTCCAGGCACGCCGGCAAGGGAACACCTCTTAAAGCTCCCTGGGCAATTCCCACATGCAACCCAGGCGGGGACCCTGGCCCCCAGCTGCCCGCCGCCCAGCTTGGACCAGGACGTGGGGTCATCAACTCGCCACGGCAGCCAGCAGTCACCTCCGGCCGGGAGGGAGCGTCCCAGTCGACCAGGCCTGATCCTGCCTCCATGGCAACCCTAGCTAGGGGGCCACACGCCTGTGCCTCCGTTTCCTCATCTGTGAAACGGGGGTAGAGCACGCCTCGGGGTTGTTGTGAGTCCGACAAGGTGATGCGTGCAGGACACGCAGCATCGGGCCGGGCCATGGCCAGTACTCGGTAGTCGCCATCTCTGAAACCTCTGCATCGCACTCCTGGTTGAGAGGTGAAGGGCCAGCCTGCGTGGGGGGTGGGGGGCTGCACCTCCTCTTGCCATGACAACCTTCCCCTGGGGTTGGCGGGGGCACCAAAAAAGCTCACAAACCCAGTCCTACCTGCAAATTGGCCTTTTCTTTTTGAGTTGGGGGTCTCACTCTGTCGCCCCGACTGGAGGGCAGTGGCCCAACCACGGCTCACC
>CAUYQG010129538.1:0-19674 GCA_963574415.1 Tarsius wallacei
GGGGAAGCAATTAATGGCAGTAAATACCTGTCTGGGGATGGGGGGACACTTCTTACAAACAAGGGTGCCTGAATGAGACATATTTGTGTACCTAACCCTTAAATGTACCCCTCAATATCACAATAAAAAAAAAAAAATAAATAAAAAAAACTATAATTCTAGGAAAAAAAAAAACCAAAAATTGAACCAAACACTTTTGTAAACCGATTTTAAGTCATTAACATATTATGAACTACTTCCCATGTCAATATGTATAGACAGTCATCAAGATGAATAACATCCCATTTAATGTATCATAATTTATTTAGTGTTGTACAGTTCAGTTATTTATTTTTTTATTGAAAACAAGGCTACAATAGGATCGTTTCTACATTTTTCTCCCTAAAAATGCAGTCATGGACTTTGGTTTTCTGGATCAAATGTATAAATACTTTAGGGGTTCTGAAAAATGCATTTTGCATTTTCTCAATATAGATGTTCTTCGACTTATGAAGGGGGTACATCCTACTAAAACCATCTTAAGTTGAAAATATTATGAGTTGAAAATGCATTTAATGCACCTAATATACTAAACATCGTAGCTTAGCCTATAGCATGCTCAGAACACTCACATCTGCCTATAGGGAAATGAGAGAGAAGTATTCTGGGGGGAAAAATAGATATCTAACCCAATAAAATTTTCTACATAAGGTAATAATTTTTTATTTTTACAGTTTTTATTTTTTGAGACAGCATCTCACTGTGTCACCCAGGCTGGAGTGCAGTGACACAGTCACGTTTCATCACTTGTTTTATAAGAAAGTGTTGAATATCTTATGTAATTTACTGACTCCCATACCAAAAGAAAACACCTCATCAGCAAGGGTACCTGCATAATGAACATGTGTATACCTAACCCTGAATTGTACACCACATATTCAAAATCAAAAATCAAAAAAAAAAACAAACCCCAAACCTGAATAGTTGTATGGGTGCTTGAAACACAGTTTCTGTTGAATGCATATTGTTTTCACATCCTTGTAAAGTCAAACAATTGCAAGTCAAGCCATTTTAAGTTGAAGACCACTTGTAGAAAGATTGTAACAATCAATATACTCCCACCCTTAAACACATACTACACTTACATAACTGCCACCTTATGTAGAAAATTTTATTGGGTTAGATATCTATTTTTCCCCCCGGAATACTTCTCTCTCATTTCCCTTCTGATCATGGTCCCTGACTCAGCAACTAGGAAGGTCATGTGACCCAGGTCTGACCAATCATATACCCTTTGGAGTATACACACACACACACACACACACACACACACACACACACACGATCCAAGCAGGACCAGAGTTCTTGCCTGGGACTTACATACATACAATGGAATAGAGACTTCTCCAATTTGTTATTTTTGTTACGTGGAAGGATATAAATTTAGGGCTATCTGGCCACCTTCCCCACAATATGGAGAGACTTAAACAATTTTTTTCTTAATTTTTTATTTTTACAGTTTTTATTTTTTGAGACAGCATCTCACTGTGTCACCCAGGCTGAAGTGCAGTGACACAGTCACGTTTCACCACAGACTTGACCTCCTAGGTCTCAGATTATGCTTCTGTCTCAGTCTCCCAAAGTGCTGGAACTATAGGTACGTGCCACCATGCCTAGCTAATTCTTTGATTTTTTTTTTTTTAGAAACAAGGTCTCATTATGTTGCCCAGGCTGGTCTCAAACTCCTGGGCTCAAGCCCTGGTCTCTCAAAGTGCTGGGAGTGAGCCACTGTCCCAGGTCTTAGTTTGTCTTCAGAGTAAAACTAGAAGCAAGCGGAGATAAAATGCAGAGTTTGAGAAAGCAGGCAGAGGGAGTTTGGGTAAGGTTGAATTCCTGAAGGTCTGTTTTGTAGTCTTTGATCATAGGAGCTACCTAAGCATCTTTCTGTTTTGCGAGGCAATGAGTCACTCTTTTGCTTAAGCTACTTTACATCTTGTTTCTTTTACTTACAACCGAAAGAGTTGTGTCTATAACACACTTTGGTATCAAGATTAGACCCAAACCCAGGGAGGAGAAGTTTCTGACATGGGGATCATACTTCTACAGAGAAATCACTTTGGAAAGAAAAGATTAATTCAGTCACATTCAGTCTTAAAAACAATCAAGGTTAGTCATCAACTAGTCTTTAAGTGAGGAAGGGATCTCATACTTATTTTTGGTTTAACTGCTCCCATATTTATCTTTGGTTAGGCTAAAAGTTTGTTGTTATTTACAGTACATACTTGGCACTTAAAGTTTGTTGAGCAAGTGAATGAATAATTGGATGATAATGTTCAAAAAGTTCTTTGTAAATTGCTATCCAAACGTGAGGGTGTGTAATGTAACGTATTTAGAAATGTATCAGTAGGCAGGGTGTGTCAGAATTATGCCAGTTTTATGGGAGAGAATACACCGTGACTCCAAGCAATGTTGTTGGCTTGCTTAATTGTCTTTGAGAATGGATAAACAAGAGCCCAAGTAATGTCCGTGTTTCTCAAGCAGAATGTCGATCATCAGTTCATCCCAAACAAACGAGGGCTCACATCTGGTTGCACTTTCTTTTCACCTCAGGACATAAAGCTGTGGAGGCGGGTGCAACTGTAGAGGCTGATATCTAAGGCTCCAGAGATAAGAGATATGTGTGAAGCCAGGATATGGGGGGGAGGCCAGTGGTGTGTGTGGGGGGGTGGGGGGTGAGGGGTGTGTGTATGTGTGTAGTAAGTCAGGGAGGCACTAGAGAAAATTCTTGTCACTGGGAATGCACTCATCTGAGACTCCAGGACAGTTCTGGTCCCCATCTTGGAATATGGCAGGACAGGGAGGCTTCTTTCCACAGAAGCATTCTGAGGAATTATGGACATTCACTACGTTGGGGCAAAGACGCAACAAGGGACAAAGTCAGGTCTGGGAGTTTGGAGGACATGGTCCAAAGCATAAACATACTCTGTGACCACATAGGCAACAAGCAGCCCATAACCATCCTGAAACTCAGTGTTCTTATCTCTAAAATGGGCATCGGAAGATCTGGCAACTTATCAGTCATGGACTCAGAAACTTGAGAATCAGAAATTCATTCCGTGGGGTGCTAACTAAAGAGGTGAAAGTTGGCCCACATTGGCAAGTGTGGGAGTTAAGGTCTCAGAATCTCTCTTGACAAATCTACAGCATGGGACCCTTGCATGTGGTATTCCTGCTGCCTGAAAAACCCTTCCTGCATGTCTTGTGTCCTTTAGATCTCAGTTTAAGTGCTATTTCCTCAGGGGGGCCTTTCCCATTCCACACTTGTCAGAATAAACTCTACAAAATCCCCAAACTTCTATTTTCAGCATGTACCATTGTTTAATTTTCTGCTCCCGTGCTCATCCTTGGTTAGACTAAAAGCTTGTTGTTATTGACAGCACATAGTTGGCACTTAATGTTTGTCGAGAAAGTGAGTGAATAATTGAATGAATGAAAACTTTGAGGTACCTTCTTGAAGTCTGTCAGGGATGGTGACTTTAGATCATGGAATGGTGTCCTAGATCTGAGTGCTTCTGGCCTCAAGAGGTACAGCATATAAATGCACTGTGATATCTGGATCCCTGAGCCCCCTCCACAGCTATGTCATCAGAGAGAAAGAGGAGGACTATATTCTCCCTGGACTCTCTTTCTTTCAGGAGAGCTGAGAGAGGTTACGCAGGAAGTACTTAATGGTTTCTCCAAAAAAACCCATCGTGTGCATCTCTTGGCCTCCATAAACACTCACCCACTGACAACTCTTTAGTGCTCAAGTCGCTGCCTCAGATTCCCTCGGCTGCTTCCTGGAATCTGCTTCTCTCCGAGCGACTGGTTGAGGCTCTGTCTTCTTCCCTGTGATTTATCACCACAGCATCTCTTGCTGTTCCACTCTTCCATTTGTCTGCTTCCAATAATTATTTAAGCTTTATTAGGTATTTATCAAGTAAACTGTCGACTTCTGAAGTTTGCTTACTGTAGCCAGAGGTTTAGAGGGGCAATTTGTATGCATCTCAGAGCTCACACGGCAAATCCTCTCTCTGGATTGAAATTATGATATGAGCATGATGTTTTACGAGATAATAGAATGTGGGTTCCAAATTCTAGGGTTGGAGATATGCATATATATATATTTTTTTTTCTTTTTTCTTTTTTCTTCTTCTGAGCTTTCCTGAGGAAGAAATATTAAGCAGCTCAGATGGCTGGGTATTCAATGTACTCACTGTGGGGGAGTCAAGGAAGAACAGATGAATAGTTCAGCTCAGGTGGCCTTTAAATTCATGAGGTTGAGCCCAAGCCAAGTCAAACACTGCTGGGCTCCGCAGCTCCCTGAACTCTGCTGAAACGGAAGATTAATCTGGCTGCGAGGCACTGAAGGGGTGCTGGCGGACCAGGGAGAGCTAGGAAGGCAGAAGCCCAGAGAAGACACCGTCGCCATGGTGTAGGTGAGCTATGATGTCCTGAACCGTCACCAGGGGAGTGGTGTGAATTCCAAGGGCAGAGGCCTCAACCAGGGCAGTGGTGCGAATTCCAAGGGTAGAGGCCTTGGAAGGGGTGAAAGCCACAGGGCTTGTCAAAGCAACTGCAGAAGTTGCACAAGACTTTTTATTTGTTTCCGGTTTGATAAAACCCCGAGGGGTTCGTGTTTTTGATGCCGCAGTGTTTATATGCAGAAATTGAAGCTCCGCAAAGCCATGGAAAAGGACATCTGTCATTTTCGCTTGTCCCTCTTGTCCAGTATCATTGGTCCCTTCTCTTTTCTGGTAGCAACAGCCAGATTTTCTTTTGGGAAAACAACCCCTCCTCCACCCTCAGCTCTCAAACTTAAGGTTGGGTTGAATATGCCCACAGTTTTAAAGGTAAACATATGACTCAGGTGTGGCACATGGGTATATTTTACTAAAATACCCCCGGCCACCATCACTTCTTATGTGTGGACCCTCCTCTGCTCTGGACCCAGACCAATGCAATGCCACTCAGTCTAGGCCTTTGTTTAGAATAACTGGAGAAGGAAAGCTCTTTCTAGAATGGTGCTTGAACCTGCGAAGACTGTAATGTGTATAGGCCCAGGGCTGTTGGGGCCTCCACGAGGGGAGGGTATGGCTAAACATGAAGCCAATGGAAAGGAAAAGAAAGTTGGGGAGAGTCTGAGATCTAATGGTATTATCTAGGTCTGGACCTCACCATTCCTGAAAAGTCCACACCCATGATTCTCAGTTCCATGAAACAGAAAGAATCTATATTATTGATACTGTTATTACTGTTATTGCTGTTACTATCATTATTATTTTATTATGTCATGTTGAGTGGCATTTCCTGTCACAACCAAAAGAATCTTGATCAATATAGTAATTCAGCTTGGGTGATGAAAATAGAGGTAACGATGATGGTGATGACTTTCTGGATCTGAAATTCTGTCCTCTTGGCATTGTGTATATTGTGAAGGAGAAGTTTGGAGAAAAAGGCACAGCAAAGAACCAGTTCCCATCACCTGCAGGCCAGGGCTTGAGGCAAGTGGCCAGGACTGTGTCTGACTCTGTAGCTCATCTCCAAGGGACCTGAGGCAGGCCCTTAACCCCTCTGAGCCTCAGAGCCACAACTTTACTGTTGGATATTAGTTTATGGCTCTTTTTTTTGGGGGGGATCAGAAATTACAAAAGTACTCTATAAATAAAAAGGTCTGTAAACATGCTGCTGTTACTATTGCTTCTTTTATGATGATTGCCAATTGCTGGGGTCTTCTAGAGTGGCTGGATATCCACCTATCCCAGGTGTCTAATGGAAGCAACAACTGGGTTGGACTGGAGGGTCTTTAAGGGTCCTTTGTCTTTGGGATGATGCAGGCAGCTGAAATCTCCTAAGCAAAGCCTATGAGACTAGAACTTGGTGTATGCTAACAAATGTATGCTAACGCTGAAATGGCTGTTAGTGACCTAAGTTAGTGACCTAACCAAGGTAACTCCATTTTGTGGTAGTTCTTCCATTTTGTCTTTCAGTTCCCCTTCTCATCCCTCCTCCGTGTGACCTCCCTAACCTTTTTAGTAGGCCATAAATCATGTCCTGCAATTTATGGCTTTTCCATTCCCTCCCCGGAGGGCTATAACATTCCTGAAACAGTTCTGTCACACTGTGTAATTTACACTCTCCCCTCCTGCAGTTAATTTACACTTCCCCTCCTGTGGTTAATTTACACTTCCACCCCTACAGTTTAACAACCTGTACTTTGAAAAAAATCTCCTTTGTTTCCCACCCAGAACCAAAACTCTATAACCTTATTGTTTTTGCTATATTAACCCCTTGCTTGCTTCATTCGGGGTTGAGAGTCTGTTTCTGGCATGAGCCTACTCTCAACCGCTGGCTATAAAGGACTCAAAATTTTGACTCTCAGTGTGTTGGCAACTTCTTATTCACGGTGCAGCTATAACAATGCATAGCATCTCACTACAGCTTTGTGGTAGTTAAATGTTCACATGTTACCACCCAGGAAGCTACAGATGACTCATTCAAGGACACACATGGGGCCAGCAGCAGACTAGGCCCACAATCACTTCTGTTGGACAATGCAGACCTTGTCTTTCCACCCAGGCCTCCTGCTTCAGGATCCAGGAGAGTAGTGGTGGGAGTAACTCAGAAAATTGTTAGGAAGTAGGAAAAATACCAGAATTAAGAGATTCTCCTAAATCTGGGAAAAGATAAAGTGTGCTCAGGGGCTACCTAAGACATAGCAAGGAGCTTCTCCAGTGGGTGGAAGTCCTGGTTAGGTCAACTGTCTTGGCTTCCTAAGAGTCTTGACTTTGTTAAAGCCCACGTAGTCATCCATTCAGGGAACACTTATTAAACACTTACTATGTGCAAGGCCTTGCATCAAGCTGGTGAAGATGAAGGAATCACCTCATCATCTATTCCCTTGAGGAATTCTACCCACTGGAGAATGGATTTCTACAAATAGTTTGTGCAAGTGCAATGTGGTCAGTTGTAAATTGAACTGTGATCAAGAGATATGTAATGGGGACAGAGAGAATAGAAACAACTCTGACATGAGGAAATCTTAGAAGGGTTTTATAAAGCATCTGAACTGGTCTGGAAGAATAGGTAAGTTTTCTCCACATTGACAGAGCAGGGACTCCCTCTGCCAGGGACATACGTCCCTGGCAGAGGGAAAGGCTCCAGAAAAGGTGGTCAGGTGGAGAAGCAGATTTAAAGAATAAGTAGGTGTTAGATATAGTCAGAGCCTGGAAGGTGGGTATGGAGAAGAGCTCAGAGAATTCAATAGGGCCAGAGGCTGAATACGAGGGAGGGTTCCCCAAAACTTGGAATTATCTTTTGGAGGGCAGGTCCCTTGTAGTACAGGCTTCCCCTGTTAGGTAATTGTTCTAGGAACCCCTTGGCATCAGTGTACCAGCTGGCATTGTTATGAGAGGCTGCATTTGGTTTCAGAGAACTTTTTTGGAAATTATTTTAATGTGTTTGCCCATTTCATGATGGGTGATTTATGAATGCTCTTGCTCACACCGCACTGAGTGTTCAGCAGTTTTTGACCAAAAACAGCATGACGCCCGTGCCCCGCCTTCCTTATTTGCCAGATCTCACCCCCAGCAACATTTTTTTTGTTTGTTTGTTTCCCCAGATGAAAAAAGTCCTCAAGCCGGGCTCGGTGGCTCAGCCTGTAATCCCGCTCTCTGGGAGGCTGAGGTGAATGGATTGTCTGAGCCCGCGGGTTCGAGACCCACCTGGGCAACTTGGCGAGACCTCATCTCTACAATAAATAAAAAATCAGCCTGTAGTTCCAGCTACTTGGACGGCTGAGGCGGAAGGATCGCCGGAGCCCAGCAGGTCGAGGCTGCGGTGGCCGGGAGTGTGCCACCGCACTCCAGTCTGGGTGACAGAGTGAGACTCCAACTCAAAAAAAAAAAAGAAAAAAGTCCTCAAAGGGAAACATTTTGCCATTGTGGAAGAGGTGAAACAAAAATGGCAGAAGCACTAAAAGGCATCAAAATTGACGAGTTCAAAAACTGTTTTGAGCAATGGAAAAATCATCTCGATAGGTGTATTGCATCAGATGGAGAGTACTTTGAAGTTTAAACATGTAAGAATAAATGTACAATTTCCAATAAACAAATTCTGGGGTTTTTTTTTTTTGGTCCCTCCTCATACATGTTGGCAATAGAAGGTTGAATTGTTTGACTTTCAACATTAAGTAGCAATGGACTTGAGCCCATATGAAGCAAGAAAGAGATGCCCATCTGCCTCCCTTCCTCCAATACCTTTGATCTTCTGGGTCCCATGTTTTGTTTTGGTGGATGGTCTGGTGATTTAGAGCCTGTTGTGGATCTTTTTTTAAATGTGAAAGTAAGAAAGACAAGTAGTTTGAAGCTGCAATTTATGGTGATATGATAGGGTGATGTCAGTTTAATTTTGCTCTATTCATTCCAAACCAGGCTGTCAGCTGTTGAGGCAGGACCCTTTAAAATGTGCTGACCCACCGTCAGAAACCAGAGGTATCTGATCTGATGTAGCAGGCTTTGGATTCAAACAGACTCCTGGTTCCACAACTTTCTAGCTATATCAACTCAAACAGGTGCTCCCCTCTCTGAACCCCCATTTCCTCATGGTAAAATGGGGATGACAGTATTTTTTCTCAAGAGTGTTTTGAGAATTATGTGAAATTATAAATGCAAAGCACCCCGCATTATGTTGGGCATGTAGCAAGTGCTTAATTGTTAGGGATTATGTTGTATTGCAATGTGAAAACAATATATCTGCAGTGATGGTTGCAGCTCACGGACCCACCTTGAGGTCATGGAATTTGTTTTGTCGGACCAGGTCTCTCTTTCTATTAATGAGTGCATAGGAGGTTATGGAAAATGTATCAGTATAAGGAATCACATGTTGGAAAGTGCTTAACATAGTGTCTGGCACATCATAGGCACTCAATTTTTAAAAATATAGTGAACCAAAGACCCTCAAGCCCATGGAAGTAAATATTCTGGATAGCAGAAGGCAGATTAGTCTGCTCAGGAGTGGCAAAAGGCAGCCTAACCCACACTGAGAGCAGAAAGCAGTAGTCTTTCACTGCAATCTTTCCGAGGCTTCAGTGGGACCACAGCGTGCCACTCCTGGAATATTCTGGGACCCACCCGCCTACCTTCCTTTCTTTTTTTCTTGCATATTCTTTTTCTGCATCTTTCCTTCCCTCTTTTTCTCCTCTTCCCTTTCCTCTCTTTCCTTCCTTGTTTCTCTTCTTCGCTTCCTTTCTTTCTCCCTTTCTTTCTCTCTCTTCTTCTCCCTCCCTTCCTCCTTCTTTTCCTTCTTTCCATCTGCACATTAAAGCTTGCTCTGTGGTACTTGGCCACGAGGATGAAGGCATAGTTTCTTTTTACAGAGGCACATTTCTCAAATTGTATGAGGGGAGAAGCTCCCTCAGCCTACAGATAGGATTCAACAATTTCCACGTGAGTGGGAGGATAAGGGATCAAAATGTTGCTCTAACGTTAAGAGCCATGGGGAAATTGTCACAGTCGGTCAAAAAAGAAGTGCAACGTTTTCTTATATGCCTTGACTGGGGAATAGGTTCAGATCCCTAGGCAAATAAAGCATTTGGTTGGGATAAATAAAAGAAGAAGCCCATTGAGGCTTGTCCCATCGGGAGTATCAGGCAGAACAGGTCACCGCAACCCTGTAGCACCAGGATCCCGGGCTTCGTTCTGTCAACTCCAGGCTTCTCTAGCCACTCCAAACAGGAGCCTTCTCAAGGCTCAGCTGATCCCTGTTGTGCCCAGGGCAGGAGCACTTTGGAAGCTGCAGCCCTGGTCATCGCACAGCCTCAGGCCTGGCAGCCTCCATCCTGCCCCAGGGGAGCCTCTTACCCTAGGAATTCCCCTCCCATTAAAGTTATCTCCATTTCCCCAGCAGGTTGGCTGTTTGGATCCCTGACTAACTCAGCTGGCTTACACAGGGGAGAGGGCTCTGACTTCCTGTCTGACTCTTCAATCATTTACCTAGAAGGTTTGAAACCTGGAACCACAATGATGCTGATGGCCTGACTTTGGGCATCATTACTGCCTGGATCCTCCCAAAGTCCTGCCTCTCCTTAGCAAATCCTCTTGATGGCATCAGGTGCCCATATTCCACGTGGGCCTCTTGTTCCTGTTTTCTACACAGCAAGCCAGGGACCACGGCCCAAACCCTGTTCCCTTCCCCATGGGGTCTTCTCCAAGGCCCCAAGACCCACTAGCTCCTTCAGAGTTCTCTTCTGCTTGTTGGAGGCCAAGCTGCCAGATGAGAGGTGGGCTGGGGTCGCCCAGTCTGGCAGGAGGCTGGGACAAGAGCAGATGGGAGGGGAACTCGGGGACTGCTGGTCCAACCGAGGCGTATAAATCGCTAAGCTGCTGTGAAGCCTTTTAAATGTTTTGACAATCCCCAATCCATCAGAGCCTTTAATTGGGTTTTGACTGAGTTGTTCTATATGTAAATACCAGTTACTGGTGAGGTTGTTTATAGCCAAACTGTCTGTTTATGCAAATGGTGTTCCAAGATCACAGGGTTTTCATTGCAGGATAAAAACATTGCTTTTATTTAACGCCAAAACCACTTCCTCCTTGGGTTGGGGTTTATTTTCCTCTTTGGCTTTTAAATACAGCAAAGCAATTTGGTGGGCCGGAGGAGAGGCGGTTCCCGCAAGACCTCCTGCAGAGGCCAGCAATGAAGGTGGTTGTTTGGGTCCCACAGATTCATAGACACTGTTCCCAGGTGCCCCAGCTCATCCTCTCTCCCTAGATAGAGCCCCACCAAATTATGGAAGCTCACGGCCCCTTGAAGCAACCTGACCCATTTTCGGGCAGCGTTGACTATTATGAAGCCATCCTTTAGATTGATTTGGAAATTTGCTTCTGTTCCAACTAGTATCTCCCAGAATCATCTGATCCCTCTCGTCTCACCCAAATGATTATAATAGCTCTCCCTCCCTTAAAAATAGTCTCCTCAAAGCCCAGAGTGAACGTCTGAAAGGGCAGATCTGTCCTTATCTCTTTCCTGTTTCTCTACCTTTTGCCCACAAGATAAAATCCGTCTCTTTCATGGTCTATCTGACACTCAGTGATCAGAACTTCATCTTCCATCATGCCCTACCGGTTTTATCTTTGAACCCTAAAACCCCAGCTCTACCGAATAGCCACTGAGCTTTAATCTCTGGCTTGCCAAATGGTGCCAAGTAAAATAAAAGTCACAACACATTCATTCATCTCAGTATTTATCATGCAGTAACCAACACAGAGAAACACCCTTATAGTAGAGTTGACATTCACATCCCTGGTCTCCGGGCTCAGTTGATATCCATGTCTTTGGTCTCCAGTCTCAGTTGACATCCACGTCCCCAGTCTCCAGTCTCAACTGAGGATGCCTCCTCTAGGAGATGCCAAGTCAGCATGAGCTCACACCTTTCTTCTCATCCAGCTCACTGCTCCCATGTCTCCTTCTGGAATGCAGCAACCCCAAATCTGAGAGGACTTGCACACAATATTTACCTCTTCCAAAGAAGTCACCCAGAGGTCCAGCAGGGAAAGACATGGGTTTATTAAAATTCACAGAGGCACCAATGGCAGCAGGTCGGTGAAGAATCCACACCTTGGAGCAGTATAGCAAATGGTTGCATAGGCAAGTTAATTAGTCAAATTCCTATGTGGTGTTTACAATTACATTGATTAAGTGTGACACCTACATTGTTTTCATCTTTGCTTGGTCACCTGAATCCCATGACTCGTTACTGGGAACCTGCATACTGCATACCCTTCAGAGACCATCCTTGGCCAGAGGCCACTCCCTGAGGGAGGGGGCAGAAAGAAGCCAGGTATAGGGGGCAACAGTCTATGTCTAGTCAGTACCTCACACCTTCCCTCTTAGCAAATTGTGTTTGCAGGAAATATCCCCTCATCTTCCTTGGCTTCCCCACTGGAATCCACATCTCCCACCTGCCTCCTTCCTTCCCATTTCAGAGGAAAAGCATGATAGGTGAGTCCACCTGCATGCTGTGTATGAACTCCTTCCACCATTGGGGGTTCATCTCCAGGGACGGTTGTGCATTTTTCCTGCGGTTTCCCCTCTGCCTCTTTACTGTTTGCCATCACCACTTCAACATGCTCAAGAATCTCTTCCACTATGGAATATCTGTTTTAGAACAACACTTCCTCGGTGTCCTGCTCAGAGGCTCTCAGACACAAACAGCACGTCAGCATTGCTGCAGGAGACCTTAAGAGCAGATGTCTGGGTCCCATCACAGAGCAATTAAAACTGTCTGTGGTGGTGGGAAGTCCAGGAATCAATATGTTCTTAAAGTTCCCCAGGTGATTCTATAATCAGTCAGGATTGAAAATCACTGCTATTGTCTTCTTCCCCTTCCCACCACAGAAGATCTGTTTAAAATTAGTCCAAGATACCATCTCCATTTACCCATCCTCTTGCCAATTTCTCAGCCCCGTATATCCAGCTTCATTATTATCAAAATTGCTTTGAAAATTCTGCCATTAACCCTCTCTTTCCAAACCAAGCTGACACCTCTCTGGCTGAACTCCCGGGGCATTTGCCAGCATTGACCACACCTTCCTCATTGCGAGGACCTCTCTGGCCCCCCGTGGTATACCGATCTGCACTGATTCTCCTGTGGCTGCTCCTTCTCAGACTCTTTTTATGGGCTTCCCTTTCCACAGCCACTTTTTTGGATAGTGGTATTCCCAGCATTTCGTTCCCTTTTCTCCCTGGGTAAGTGGATCTATTGTTTCCTTCTCTATAATGATGGCGTGAGAGAACTGTCTGGACATAGACCTTTTTGCTCCTATACCTGGCTTCTTTCTGCCCCTCCCTCGGGGGGCAGCTTCTGGCCAAGGCTGGCCTCTGCAGGACATGTATATTGCCAGTTAGGAGTATGGGAGGCAGGTGATTGGGCAGAGCTGAGAACAATGTGGGCGGCGTCCTTACTCACTGTGATTTAACCACTGTATAGCAATTTGAATAATTAACTTGCTTGACTGATTATAAAGCTGCTTGTCGTACTGCCCTGAGGTGCGCGTCTTTTTCTTCACCAACCGGCTACCCTCAGTACCTCCTGTAAGTTCTAATAAACCAATGTCTTTCCCTGCTGGACCCCCAGGTGACTTCTTTGAAATATGTAAAGACTTACACGCAAGCCCTCTCAGATTTGGGGTTGTCGCGTTACAGATGGCTTCCTAAATTCTATTTCTAGCCCAACCTTTTCCAAGTTCCAGACCCTCCTCTTCCACCACCTGTTGAACATCTCATATGTCGTCTCTCAAAACCAGATTTTCTTCTTTCACTTCCATCTCCTTGTATGGCACCATTGGTGGACTCAATCCTGAAACCTAGGAGTCATCACAGTCTTTTTCTCTAGTTCTCCTTTACATGCATGGTTCCTGGGTCCTGAAGAGTCTTCCCTAAGTACTTACCAAGTCTCCTCATTCTTCCCCAACCTTGCTCCACTACTGTCTTGGTTCAGGCCTTCAATTATTTCTGTCTCTGATTGCTTTCTTTTTTTCTAGGTAAGTTGTATTTTATTTTATTTTAATTCTATTTTGAAGATACGGGGTACAAGTCAGGATTGGGTAGATAAGTGGTTTATGTACAGGTGAAGTTTGGGCCTCCCATTGGACCTGGAAGGGTCCCCTCCTTTAAGCTGTTATCTGTTCTGTCCTCCCGGCAATCTCTCTGTATTGCAAATTTGACCTTAGCCGTACTCCTTAAAACCTACCTTTCAATGACTCTCTATAGCATAAGTATAAATAGTCCAAGCTCCTTAAAATGTGTATGGTACTTATGACAGAATAGTAACGTGGTTCAGAACAATGGCAAAAGATCCAGGATGAGTGCTCCTTTCATGTAGGTCTGGGGTGAGGCCTGAGATTCTGCATTTCTAACCAAGTCCCAGGTGGTGCCAAGGCTGCTGGAGCAACATGGATGAAAAGAAATTATTTCTTTTTGTCAACCCATTTTTTTTTTTTTTTGAGTTGGAGTCTCACTCTGTCGCCCAGACTGGAGTGCAGTGGCCGCTCCCGGCCACCGCAGCTTCGACCTGCTGGGCTCCGGCGATCCTTCCTTCTTAGCCTTCCAAGTAGCTGGAACTACAGGCGTGTGCTACCACGCCCGGCTAATTTTTTGCCCAGGTGGGTCTCGAACCCGTGGGCTCAGGCAATCCACTCACCTCAGCCTCCCAAAGGCGCGGGATTACAGGCTGAGCCACCCAACCCGGCTTGTCAACCCATGTTTAAGATTTTTTAAAAGAATCCTTATTACTTATTTTCTCCCCTTTTATTGTGAAATCTATTTTAACAAATAATTATAATTGCAGACAGTCAGAGGTTCCAGAGTGCTGCAAGGGCTGTAAAATTACCTAGTGCAACAGAGATGGCCTTGCCCTGGAGGGTCAGAGAGGAAACATGGTGTGCTCAAGGCCACACAGAAAATCAGTGGTAGATTCCAGCCCCGGACCAGATTCTATGATTCTGTGATTCTCCCCTCACAAATCTCTCTACAGCGGACGACAAACTAAAGGATTAGACAGAGAGCCGCGGGCAGCACAGAGCCCCTAGGATAACATTGTTAATATTGCACAGTAACTCCCCTGCACCTGCCCTCATATTCTTCAGGTGTGCCACAATTATGTTCTCATTTGGGGCTGGGGGCAACTGTCCATGCAGGATGGTGAAGAAGTTAAATTTAAAAGCTGGATTAGAGCTGTGAGTCATTTATAATCTACTAAATATTTAAGAGTGTATGTCTTAAGGCATCTGAAAATTACAGGGATATTTCATGGTCTCATTTTGGGGCATATATCTGGCTGGGCTAGCATGGTCCCCGGCTATGGGTAGCTCTGTTTAGCTTGGGAAACTCTGGCTACAGATAAAAGGCTGGAAAACCCATTAATTTACATGCTGAGTGGTGAAGGCTGGTGCTGGGTGGGAAAGTACCTGGCATTGGCGGTCCTGAAGGGGAATCAGGGGGAGGCAGTAGGTGGGACCAAGGTCAGATCTGAGGAGGGAGGCGGAGGCAGAGACAAAAATGGTGGGGGTGGCTACTACAGGAGGAGCAGGACAGATCCAGGCTTTATAGGGTACAGGAACTAAAGGCACCTGTGTCAAGTCCTAGGGAAAATGGATGGGCCCCGCTGATGTTGGCCTTTTTCTTTGCTTTTAAAAAATTTCTTGATTTACATAATATACTTGGTTTACGAAAACCCAACAAAACAAAGACAAATAAAAAAAGTCATACAATAAAAGGCCATACAGAAAAAAACTTCTCCCCAGTGTTTCACCTCTCAGTTTGCCAGCTTCTGTTCCCAGAGGCGGTAACCATGTTCCATTTATGTACCTTCTAAGATATATCACAGGTGCAATTTACTTTTCCATCAGTGGAAGGATATTATCAACTCTGTTCAATGCCTTTTTTGTGTGTATCCATATATTATGTATCTTGACTATCACTTCATATCAGTACATAGCAATCTCCCTTATTGCTTTAATAGCCATGTTGTATTCTGTTGAAATGTAGCACTGTAATTTAGTTAACCTTCCCTTACACATGGATTGCAATGTTATTTCCAGTCTTTTGCTGCCATGAACAGTTTTTCCAAGAATACATTTTAGATGTGTTTCTACATTGCACGTGGGTACGTCCATAGGGCGAGTCTCAGAAGCGAAATGACCAAGTCAAGTGTGTATGCAAATTGCTCATTTTAATGTTTTTAAAAAAAATTTTTTGAGTTGGAGTCTCACTCTGTCGCCCAGGCTGGAGTGCAGTGGCACACTCACAGCCACCTCAGTGTCGACCCACTGGGCTCTGGCGATCCTTCTGCCTCAGCCTTCCAAGTAGCTGGAACTACAGGCGCCTGCTACCATTCCCAGCTAATTTTCTAGTTATTGTAGAGACGAGGTCTCGCCAAGTTGCCCTGGTTGGTCTCGAAATTGTGGACTCAGGCAGTCCACTTGCCTCAGCCTCCCAAAGTGCTGGAATTACAGGCTGAGCCACCGAGCCCAGTGAAACTGCTCTTTTTGAAAGATACTGTCAAAATTGCCCTCCAGGGAGGTTGTACCACATTTAACCCCTGTCCCCCAAAATATTTGCTGGTGAATTTTCTCACAGTCTCACAATCTGTTGTCAAACATTTCGAGAGCTTTTCAAAAATCGAGGTATAATTTAGAAGTAGTAATATGCCCAGACCTTCAGTGAATAGTTCAATAGGGTCTGACAAATAGATAAACCCGTGTAACCCACACCCCAATCAAGATCGAGAACAATTCCATCACTTTGGAAGGTTTTCTCATGTCCCTTTCCAATCAATTTTGACCCTGTTCCATTAACCAACCACTGGTATGATTTTTGTCATCATAGATTTTGCTCTTGAACTATATATAAATGGAATCACTTAGTGTTTACATTTGTGTCTGACTTCTTTGGCTTGACATGAAGTCTGTGAAATTTATACATGTTGTTATCAGTAGCTCATCCCTTTTTATTGCGCTTTATTATTTCATTTTATCAATTCCATATATCAAGATTTGTTTATTCATTTTCTGCTTGACAGACATTTAGTTTGTTTAGGGCTATTATAAGTAAAGCTGTCAATAACATTCTTTAGCAACTCTGTGTGGACATATGTTTCCACTTTTCTTGGATACATGCCCAGCAGTAGAGAAATAGAATCGCTGGGTCATGGGGTAGGTGTATGCTTAACCATATAAGAGACTGACAAATTGTTTTTCAAAGTATCTGGACCACTGTATATTCGCAACAACAATGTATGAGCATTCTGGTTGCTCTAAATGCTCACTGACATTTGATGTTGTCAGTCTTTTAAACTTTGATACTTCTATTGGGTGTGAAGTTTTGTCTCATTATTTTAATGAGTATTTAATCTGCTTTAATGAGGATTTCCCTTAAGACTAATGACATTGAGCACCTTTTCATATGCTTACTAGCCATTCATATATCTTCTTTTGTCAAATGTCTATTCATCTATTCAAGTCCTTTGCCAATTTTTATTGGGCTGTTTGTCTCTTATTGTTGATATGCAGGAGTTCTTTATATATTATGGATACTAATCTCGTCAGAGACTAGTTTTATTCCAGTTCGTGGTTTGTCTACTTTTAAAATGATGTCACTTGATGAATGACATTTTAAGACATCGATGAATTCCAATTTATTTTCTTTTGTGGTTAGTGCATTATTGTCCTAAGAAATCTTTGCCAAAGCTGTGAAATCATTCTTCTGGTTTCTTGTGAAAACAGCTTTTCTTGTGAAAAAGCTTCTTAGCTTTTAAGTTTATGTTGATGGTCCATCTTGATTTAATTTTTGTATATAATATGAGGTAGAGGCCAATGTTCTGTTTTTTCCAGGTGCTTATCCAGTTATTCCAATGCTATTTGTTGAAAAGATGTTTTTTCCCCTCACTGAATTGCTTGGGCACCTTAGTTAAAAAAAAAAAAGAAGAAGAAGAAAAGAAAAGAAAGAAACTGGCTGTATAAGTGTGGATTTTCTTAATTCTTTCTTCTGTTGTAGTGATTCTTATACCAATGCCATACTATTTTGATTATTGTAGTTTTATTGTAAGTTTTGAGGGATCCTCTAATTTTTTCTTCAAGATTATTTTAGCTTTCCTAAGTCCTTCCATTTACATACACATTTTAGAATCAGCTTATCAATTTCTACAGAAAATGTTGCTGGGATTTTGATTGAGTCTACATCAAATTTACAGGTCAATGTAGGGAGACTAACATTCTAACAAAATTAAGTCTTTCAATCTATGAACATAGTATATGTCTCTATTTATTTAAGTCTCATCTAATTTCACTCAGTAATGTTTGGATGTTTGGTACATTTTTAGCATAGAAAATGCTTATATAGCATTCATTTAATGAATGCTTGCCTAGCATTCATTTAATTGATTCCTAAACACTTTATGTTATTTGTGCTATTGTAAATAATATTTTATTTTCTAATTTTTTGTTGGTAGTATACAAAAATAGAGTTGAAATTATTATTATTTTTTTGTAGCGATGGGGTCTCACTATGTTGCCCAAGCTGGTCTTGAACTCCTGGCCTCTAGTGATTCTCCTATCTTGGCCTCCCAAACTGTTGAGATTACAGGAGTGAACCACTGTGCCCAGCTTGAAAATTTTCTATTCAACTTGTATTTTATAATTTTGCTAAATTTTTGTATTGGTTCTTAGTAGTTTTTTGGGCAGATTCCTTTGGATTTTCTACATATACAATTATGCCATCTTTGAATAAAGAAAGTGTAAATAGAACAAAATGGTAGGAAAAAATTGAAAGAAAGAATAAAGAAAGTTGTATTTCTTTTCCAATATTTGTATCTTTTATGGACCTTTGCACAATGTTGCATAGAAATAGTATAAGTGGACTCCCTCGTGTTCCCAGTCTTAAGAGGGATCCACTCAACATTTATTGACAAACATTTTGTGTTTTGTCAACCTAAAAAATCGTGTCTCATTTAAAAAAATAAATGTTATGAAAATACTAGATGAGATTGAGCATATTTTCATATATTTAAAAGCCATTTTGATTTTTTATGTGACTTCCTTCATGAATTTATTCATTTTTCTACTGGATTCTTGAACAAAAATCAAACCCACCTATGGTCTTCCTCTCTCTTCTTTGTTACCATGAGTGATCATTTTATTAGTATATACTGGAAAGAGTTTTGAAGTCGGACTAACCAATTACTAATCCTTGCTGCAAGCTTTGAGCTTACAGTGTGTCAGGCACTGAGGTAAATGCTTTGCATGTTTTATTCCTGAAGAGGTGGAATCGTGTACTGATGGCAGGTTTACCTTTTTGTAGCCACAGGTCCTTGGGTATGTTACCTGATTTCCTCATCTGTAAACTGGAGATGATAATGATAGGGCCTAACTCATAGTGTTGCTATAAAAATTAAATAAACAAATACTTGTAAAACATTTATCGGAGGGTCTTATACATAGTGGATATCACATCAGTGCTTTAAAAAAATGTACCTCATTTAATTCTCTTAATAACCCTCTGATAAATGGAGTATAATCATCCTTATTTTATGGATAAAAAAATAATGAAGTGCAGTGAGGTTCAGAAATGTTCTGAAGGATACTCTGTTAGTGAGCCATTTGCTCAGGGTTTGAATCTAGGAGTCTTATTAGGGAGTTCTTACTTGGATCCTGTGCACTCCTTGTGAGGAGTTGTATCTTTCACTACTGACGTGAGGAAACCAAGGCACAGAGATAATTAAGAGTCCCACTTGGGGTCCATAAATGTCTAGATCAGGGGTATAACCATTCTTCCTTACTCCACAGCTCATGCTTTTGACCTTGCCCAACATGGATCCTCTTTTTTTTTTTTTTTTGAGTTGGAGTCTCACTCTGTCACCCAGACTGGAGGGCAGTGGCCACTCCCGGCCACCGCAGCCTCGACCTGCTGGGCTCCGGCGATCCTTCCGCCTCAGCCTTTCAAGCAGCTGGAACTACAGGTGCGCGCTACCACGCCCGGCTAATTTTTTGATTTATTGTAGAGATGAGGTCTCACCAATTTGCCCAGGCGGATCTCGAACCCACGGGCTCAGGCAATCCACTCACCTCAGCCTCCCAAGGCGCGGGATTACAGGCTGAGCCA